>JAJHPC010000003.1:1582522-1685022 GCA_024447665.1 Juncus inflexus
TCATGCACATCTTTTAGTATGAAGAGACATGACTCTTCACTTCTATATAAGGACATAGAGGGCTCCAAATTCACAACACAACACATCATTCTCTCTCTCATTATTTCTCATTCTCTTTTGTGAGACAAAAGAGAGAAAATATACTTTCTAATTTGTATGACAAAATTATGAAAGGGTGTTTTATGAATGGGTGCTTTCTTTTTTTATGACAAAAATGAAAGAGTGCGATTATATGAGAGAAATTATATACATCTTTTGTGAGATAAAATAAGAAGAATTTTCTTATGCAAGAGGAGAACAAGTTACTAGCATATATATGGCTTGTATATAGAGTATTCAAGTGTTGAATATTCTTAATTGAAATAATGCGAATGTTTGGGTATTCATGAAAAAATGCATATGATGCATAGATGCATAGATTGGTGAAAAGATGTCTCTCCAAAAGTCTCATGCAACGAGTTGCCATTAGTTGTATCCAAGATAATAGCAAATATAAGTACGGTCATATAAAAATGTTTAATTGAAAGTCGGTTCACCTTGGGATGTATTGGTCTAGCCAAAGGCCACACTTCATATCAGTAATTATACATCAAATTATATAGTATAATTGATTCACATAATTAATTGGTCACAAGTTGTTTGATAATTGATAGAATCATATTTGATAAATCACGCTATGAATATGATGCATAACCACTCACAACATATAATCTAAGATATTATATGGTTACAGTCCTGAATTATATTGATAATATAATTTGAAATTTTTTATCAATATGTTGATCAAAGTGGTTTTACGTTTTTCAATCTGTCATCAGTCCAATTTATAAAGTCTGATCAAATTTTTGATTAACTAAAATGTTCATTACTCTCATATGAATAAAATGATCAAAATGATTTGTAATTTCATTAAAGGGGTAAATGAAATATTTATGAATTTTCGAAACGCTTAATGGATTTTAAATGGATATTATAGATGGAGTGAGTTGGAAAATATGGCATTCATGACAAAGGTCAAATCCTTTTGAAATTTTTCAAATCTTTTCATCATTTTCCAAAACCCTAAGTAGTTTTCAAAAATTGCTTGAGTGGGCTTAATTTTAAAATATTTTCCACTTTCAAAAAAAATTTTACTTCTTTTCATTTAAATGTCTCACACACACAAACTTTATTACAAACACAAATAAAGAAAATGAAGAAAAACAAGTAAAATTTTTAAATTTTATGGTATTTATGAGTTTTTAATTATTTTTGAAATTTTTAAATTTTCCAATTTTTAAGAGTTTTCACATTTTTAAAAGAAAACAAAACTTGGTTTTGCACAAAACCACCCCACCCCACCACACTTAAACCTTTGTTTGTCCTCAAACAAAAAGTTCAAAAATGAGAAAATTGTGGAAATTGGAAAAATTATTGGGGTTTTATGCAAAACCTCCCCCACCACACTTAAACTTTTGTGTAGCAAATGTTTAAGTGTGAAAGAGAAGTTTTATAAAAATAAGAAAATAAAATAAAGAAAGGAAAAATACGACCTAACACGACGAATTGCCTCTCGCCAGCGCCCTTGTTTAACGTCTTGAGCTCGACGCATTTGTGCTCATTTGTTCGTATCTTCCCCGCTCGGGTACTCGCAGAACTCTTGCTCATCTAGCCACCTTGTGTCGTGATTTTCGTAAAACGCCTTGAGTCGGTGCCCATTGACTTTGAACGCGCCATTCTTTTCACTAAAAATTTCAAAGACTCCAAAGGGCAAAATATTTGTTATTTCAAAAGGCCCTATCCACCTACTCTTCAATTTCCCGGGATGTAACCTCAACCGAGAATTGAATAACAGGACTTTATCTCCTACTTTGAAATCTTTTCTCTTAATTATCTTGTCAAGATAGGTGACTAATTTTTCTTTATAAATTCGAGAGTTGTCGTATGCCTCAATTCTAATTTCCTCCAACTCCTGAATTTGTAATTTACGCATTCCCGCGTCTTTTAGGTATTCACAATTTACGTTTTTAATTGCCCAATATGCTTTATGCTCTATCTCAACAGGTAGATGATAACTTTTACCATACACGAGTTTAAATGGTGTCATACCTATTGGTGTTTTGTACGCGGTCCGATACGCCCAAAGTGCATCCCCAAGCCTTTGACTCCAATCCTTGCGAGAGGGATTAACCACTTTCTCAAGGATTGATTTAATTTCTTTATTTGAGATTTCGGCTTGTCCATTAGTTTGGGGATGATAAGCGGTAGACATACGATGTTGTACATGATAATTTTTCAATAGGTTTTCCATGTATTTGTTGTTAAAATGGGAGCCCCTATCACTTATGATGGCTTTAGGGACTCCAAAACGCTGAAAAATGTTCTTTTTGAGAAATTCTATCACCGTTTTGGAGTTGGCATCCCTTGTGGGAACTGCCTCTACCCATTTTGACACATAATCCACACACACCAATATGTAAAGATAACCATTGGATTGGGGGAAAGGACCTATGAAATCTATCCCCCAAACATCAAAAAGCTCACAAAACAATAAAGTTTTGAGAGGCATTTCATTTTTGCGGGTTAGATTTCCTGTTTTTTGGCAATTTTCGCAACTCTTTACAAAGGAATGAGCATCTTTGTAAAGAGTTGGCCAGTACAAGCCACTTTGAAGCACCTTGTGGCTTGTACGTTGCCCCCCAAAATGACCCATACATTCCAAAGTATGGCAAAAAGAGAGTACTGACTGTTTTTCGTGGTCAGGCACGCATTTGCGCACCATTTGGTCAGAGCAAATCTTGTAGAGATGAGGGTCCTCCCAAAAATAATAGCGCGCGTCGCTTTTTATCTTGTCCTTTTGAGCTCGAGAGAGAGTGTTAGGGAGCTCCTGATTCTCCAAGTAGTTGACGATGTCGGCATACCAAGGCGTCACTCCATGAATAGCGTAAAGTTGTTCGTCTGGGAAAAGCTCGTTTATGGGAAGTATATCGCCTGCTTTTGTCGGGAGTCGGCTGAGATGATCGGCTACCAAGTTTTCGGTGCCTTTCTGGTCCCGAATCTCCACGTTGAATTCTTGCAGAAGAAGGATCCATCGGAGAAGTCGAGGTTTGCACTCCTTCTTTTTCATCAGGTGTTTGAGCGCCGCATGATCTGAAAACACCACAACCTTCGTCCCGACCAAATATGATCGGAACTTTTCCAATGCAAAAACAATTGCTAATAATTCCTTTTCAGTTGTTGTGTAATTTCTTTGGTCTTCGTCTAGGGTCCTAGCGGCATAGTAAATAACATGAGGATCCTTACCAACGCGTTGGCCCAAGACTGCACCAACGCACAAGTCGCTGGCGTCACACATGATTTCGAAAGGAAGATTCCAGTCGGGAGGCTTGATGATTGGAGCCTCACACAATTTCCCTTTTAAGATGTTGAATGCCTCCTTACACGCGTCATCGAACTCGAATTTCACTTCCTTTTGGAGAAGGCGACACATGGGTCGGGCGATCTTGGAGAAATCCCGAATGAACCGCCTATAGAATCCCGCGTGGCCGAGGAAGGAGCGTACATCTTTTACGTTGTGAGGGTATGGAAGCGTCTTAATCACATCAATCTTTGCCTTGTCGACCCTCAAGCCTTTTCCTGAGATTAAATGCCCTTAAACAATTCCTTGGCTCACCATAAAGTGGCACTTCTCAAAATTTAAGACAAGATTAGCTTCCACACACTTTTCCATTATTTGGCCCAAATTATGGAGACACTCGTCAAATGAGTTGCCATAAATGGAAAAGTCATCCATAAACACCTCAATAAATTTAGAAATATATTCAGAAAAAATAGAGATCATACACCTTTGAAATGTACCCGGGGCATTGCATAACCCGAACGGCATCCTTCGATAGGCAAATGTACCAAAGGGACACGTGAAGGTTGTTTTCTTTTGGGCATCGGGGTCAATGGCGATTTGAAAATATCCCGAGTAGCCATCCAAAAAACAATAGTAAGGTCGCCCTGCTAATCTTTCGAGCATTTGATCGATGAAGGGAAGAGGGAAGTGGTCCTTCTTTGTTGCCGCATTGAGTTTTCGATAGTCGATGCAGACTCTCCATCCGTTTTGCACTCGTGTTGGCACTTTTTCTCCTTCGGCATTCTCCACAATCGTGATTCCTGTCTTCTTGGGAACCACATTGATTGGAGATACCCATTCCGAGTCTGCTACCACATAAATGATCCCCGCATCAAGAAGCTTGAGAAGCTCTTTTTTCACCACCTCCATCATGACGGGATTTAGCCTTCTTTGTGCTTCTCTCGAGGGTTTGGAGCCTTCCTCGAGTGAAATTCTATGCATACAGGTTGAAGGACTAATCCCAGGCATGTCGGCTAGGGTCCACCCAATTGCCTTCTTGTGTTGTTTCAGAACGTCGACCAAGCGATCTTCTTGCTCGGGTGTTAGGTTGGAAGTAATGATGACAGGTAGGGTCTCCTTAGGTCCAAGGTAGGCATATTTGAGATGCTCGGGTAGCGTTTTGAGCTCAAGGTCGGGTGCCGTCTCGATTGATAGAGGCATTCTTTTTCCTTGAAATCTTAAGTTCGCTTGAAGTTGGACCTGAAAAAGAATAAACCTCTTCTTTTCTACAAATTTCAAGATTAGGCAAGTTTTCATTTTGTATTTCTTCTATCACTACATCACTTTTAATTGGATTTTTATCTTGTAGTAATTCATTTTCATTCACATTTTCTAATGCATTTACATGTTCTAAATCATCCCAAAAGTCATCAAAATCTGAATTAAGTGAATTTAAAGAATTTAAATACTCCCCTTCGAGATGCTCTTCCACTAGCTCGTCGATTTCGTCAATGACACAAATGCTAGAAACATTGTAATCGTCGGGGTATTTGATTGTGTCGAAAATGTTGAAGGTGACCTTCTCGTTGTCGAATTCCATGGATAATGTGCCCGAGTGACAGTCAATCTTTGTGCGAGCTGTTCTTAGAAAGGGTCTTCCCAAGAGAATGGCGGATGAGTCGGCGTTGTCGCCCAATCGAGTATGTAGAAGTCCGCCGGGAATACCAATCCATTCACCTTAACAAGCACATCTTCCGCAACACCCAAGACTGAGGCTACAGAGCGATTTGCGAATTGCACCATCACACGCGTATCTTTGAGCTCGCCTAAACCCAAGGTTTCATAAACGGATCTGGGCATCACATTGATTGAGGCGCCCAGATCAAGCATGCACTTCGCAAGTTGTTGAAGTCCGATGGTGCAAGGAATGGCAAATACTCCAGGGTCTTTCTCTTTTTGAGCTACTCGTGTATTAATGCTCATCACCGAGGGTAGGTTTATCGTTTCATTTCCCTTTAACTTCCTCTTGTTTGTACACAGGTTCTTGAAAAACTTCACATAAGGAGGGTGCATTCGGATTGCGTCGATGATTGGGATGTTCACCTCCACTTTCTTGAACACTTCAAGAATATCTTTATCGAGCTCATCTTTCTTGGTGTTTATCGCCAAGCGATGTGGAAAGGGTGCCTTTGGCGTATGAGATTTCTCTTTTGGTGCCTCCTTCTCTTTCTCTTGAACCTTTTCCTTGACACATTTTCCTCTTTCTTCCCCTTTGTTAATATTTTCATATTCAACACCTTGTACCTCGTTTGTGCTCGACTCGTCTCCTTTAGGGTTTTGTACCACTACTTCCTCCTCTTCTCTCGGAAATTCCACCTGTTTCCCACTTCTCAATTGAATCGCGTTGATGGGCTTGAGATTTGTAGGGTCTGATCCTTGAGAGGGCAACTTATTTTCTACTCGCCCCTTCAACATATTGACTTCACTTGCAATTTGCTTCATCTGAATCTCAATGTTTTGCACCTGTCGATTCGTGCTTGCGTGGCCTTGAGCAAGGATGTTCATGTCACTCCTTACTGCTCCCAATTCCGTTGAAAAACTTGAAAAGTTGGTCGTCATCATGGCCATCATTTTGTCAAATTTTTCGTCGTGAGATGGAGGTTGAGGGTTTGATGAAGAGGGTTGAAGTGGTTGTTGTTGAGGTTGGTGTTGAGTTTGCGCGTTAGGATGAACATACACTCCAGATTTTTGATAACCTTGTTGGGGTTGTTGAAATTGAGGGTTGTCACGCCAACGGAGGTTAGGGTTTTTCTTCCAAGGTTCATATGCGTATTGAGGGCGTTGGTAACCATCCACATGGTTTACATCCTGAAGGGTGTCACACTTATCGGTTGCGTGATCCGTGCTTGCGCAAAACTCGCATGGTGTGGATTCCATTTTTGCCCCGACCGCCTTAAGCACTTTGTTGAACTTCGACTCGAAATTTGCCGTGATGCGAGATTCCATTGCTTTGAGATCCATTGTGCTTGTTGTGTTTACTTGCCCTAAAATTCCATCACGACCTAAGTTTCCTTCAGCCATGGTCTCAATGAGTGTACGCACTTCGGCAGGAGTTTTATCGTTGAAGGATCCACCAGCCGAGCATTGGAGAAGGCGAGCTTCCAACGCATTCATCCCCTGGATAAATTGGTCGAGTAACGAAGTTTCGGTGAGGTTATGGTTAGGACAAGAGGCGCACAATTGTACGAAGCGCTCATAGTATTCTTGAAGGGTTTCGTCGCCTCGTTGTTGAATGTTGGTAATCTCTTTGCGTATTTTGGCGGTAAGCGTGCTTGGAAAGTACCGCTTAAGGAATCGCTTTGCCACTTCGTAGAATGTCTCGAATGGTCCACCCTATAAATGATTAAGCCAATCCCTAGGGGCAGCTCCTAATGTATGAGGAAAAAGGATCAACTTAATGTTGTCCAGATTGTCAGTTTTACCAAATAATGCAGTACATTTCATATGAAATTCATCTAAATGTGCATATGGATTGTCATTTTTATGCCCTTCAAAAATTGGTAAAGCACTTAACATGGATGGACTTATCTTGAAATTTGGTACCCTAGGTATAACAATGTTTCCAGGATTTTCTTGAATCTTGTGCTCTAAAAATTCCCCTAATGTTCTTTGTTGAGCCATTTGTACGTTTATTAATGTTTCTTTAAATTCTTTTTCAACTTCTTGATTTTTAAAATGAGATGAAGATGATGATGATGTTGGTGAAATAGATTTAGAATGAGAAATAGAAGGAGATGGAGAGACGGGTCTTGGAGTCGAAGACGAGATGATGAAAGGTCGAAATTGAGCTTCTTCTTGTGGCTCTTCCACCTGGTGTAGCTCTTCTTGTCGTACTCGAGGTCCGTGCGTGAAAGGAGAAGCCTCTTCTTGTTGCGTTCATTTGCTAGATGAAGTTGCGCCTTGTTCGCTTTGCGCCTTGTTCCTCTTGATCTCTCTTAAATACTTGTTGATGTCCTTTTTGCGAGGAGTATGAACTTCACCTTGCGATCTTGTCTTTCTCATAAACCTTCAAAAATTCAAGAGACAGAAACACTAGTGAAAATATGAGATGGGTTAGTTAAAAACTTGATGCAAGCCGCCTCCCCGGCAACAGCGCCATTTATAAATCGTGGTAAAACCGTCGTTGAATTTCACACAATTTAACAAAACAATTTATATTTCCCTATTAATCAATTACGAGTATGAGTGGTAATGAGTTTAGGGGTCGAACACAAGGAGGTGTGGCCTCAAGAATTAACTAGTTTCAATGATTATTCTTTAGTGTAAAATCTTTTATTTTAAGGTTTATTAGGTAAATTTCCAAGTTTAAATCTTATTTTCAGCCTTATTGTAAAAATTCAGCACGTCACACTTTGGTGTTTTAATTCGTAACTTGACCAAATAAACTCCGATTTCAACACACAAGATACCGTTGAAAACTAGAAAGAGAGATCTATGATATGGTACTTTACTGGTATTACTATTTTATTCAAAAATTTCGAGATATTTGTAGTTTAAATCCAGATCGTACTTCAGATTCATAATTAATTCAGCAGTAATTTCAGAAATTTATAGAAAAATCACCAAGTCTTGAAAAATTCCAAAATTTATACAGAAATTCAATTATCAAGTTTCCGATTATCTGTTAAAATTTCATAAAATGATGTTTTGCAGTTTGAGATTTATAATGAAAATTCAGATCTGGATCAGAAACTAGTTCTGACAGACCAGTACTCACAAAAATTATAATATCTCCTAATTTGTCTTAACAACTACTATTTTAAAATTTATCTTTGGATTGTAAACTTCAAATTACTTCAAATAAGACTATTTTTGTATTTTTTTTTTTTTTATATTTTTTAAAATTCAGAAGAAGAGAAACAGTAAATTGGACAAAAGATAAAAAAAACAGAAAAACTACAAATTTGGAAAATTAATATCTCATAGATTATAGATAGGAATTGGGCAAACTTTGGGTTGAAAATTATCTACTAAATGCGAAATAAATTGTAAAAATATTTATTTAATTTTTCAGATCTGAATTAGACACGAAATTAAGGGAAAAATACTGAAAAAAAACAGAGAAAAACAGCAGCAAGACAGAAACTGGATTAGGGTTTGATTTTTAGTTTAGAAATAGGGATTTAAAGGTAATTTGTGATGTGTAGCAATCATTAATCACTTAGAATATAATTTTTCAGATTTAAATGATGGATTTGAGCGATCTAAGCTAAGATTTACTCAAGAAATTGATTGAAAAACTCGTTTAATTCAAAACAGCCATTTTAAACAAAACTTGAATTCAATCAATCACAACTCCAAATTAATCACACAAAATACTAAGCTAAATATTCCAGATGATTAACAAGTCAATAAACCTCAAATTTAATAGGTCAATTGATGAAAAGTACCAAGCTAAGCACTTTTCTCCAATTTATTCAAAATTGTGTGTGTTCATGACTATTCATTCAAATTCAGCGAAATTACACGAAATTAAAGCAAGATTTCATGCATACAAACCACAAATTCCTTTCCCTATCTAGATTTACTCACTCATAATCACAAAAACAAGAATTTGACAAGATTTCATCATGATTATTACAAAATTGGGTTCTTGTGATCTAAAATTCAAATCGACTAATTAAAAGAGAATTAGACTAAACCGAGAGTTGGAAGACCAGCCAGTAGCTTCCTTGAGTCGATTTGAAGCTCCAATTGCCACTCGATTCAAGCTAGAATCGACCGATTCGAATTTTCCCCAAATCAGCCCCAAATTGCTCAATTTCACTCAAAAACGAAAATTAGAGCTCAAGAAAGCTTGAAACTCATTAATGGAGATTCTAGAGGTTAGAGAAGATGATTTAAGAGTGGTGTCTTGATTGAAAAGGCTTGAGACGTGTTTTATAGACTGAATTGGACTTGAGAGTCCAATGGCCTGTTTTGAATGGAGAGGAGAGTAGGGGACAAATCGAGACATGTAATTTGTTCAGGCGGATCAAGAGGTTGTACTGAGGGTGTGGACGAAATTTCGTTGAAAATGGTTGAGAATTGGATGAGAATTTCGCGGTTTCATTTTGCTCTGTTTTTGATTTGGCGAAAAAATTCTCAGATCCAGTCTGAGTTTGAATCGCGCGTGCAGTCTGCGGATTAGAACTCATATCTCCATCCGTTTTTCGATCAAATTACCATTCCATAGAGATGCACCATGATGTTAACAAGCCTCCCATTCTATTTTTAGCTTCTAACACCTCATGAACCTTGAGTTTCAACAATGGCGGCAAAAAATAGTTTCAAAAATCTGTTCGAGTTATTTCGTCAAACAGTTCGTGTAGATGAGTTCAAATGCGAATATCTCACTCATTTCTTCATAGTTTTCTGTGTTCTTGATATCCATGGAAAGAGGGGAGAGAGAAGAAGAAAATGGTGTTAGAATTTTGTCAATTAGAGGTCTGTGGAGGGAATGGAAAGCTTAAGAATTCCTCAACTCAAACGGTCTATTTTCATGGCTGACAGGAGGTTTTCCGCGTTTTCCGGCCAACTCCGGCCGTTCCAGTGATGGTGAATGATACGGTTGTGCTTGTCTTGTCAAGACGAGTCAAATGATGGTGAGTTTGTTCAATTCCGAGCATTTCAGAAAATTAGCGCTTTTGAGAGAGAAAGAGTTGACTGCGACTGCGACGGTTGACCAGAATTTTGATGCGTCATTTTTTTTCCGCTATTCTTTTGTTGCTAGGTTTATTTTGAGGTGTACAACGATGGTTAGGATCCATTTGATCGGAACATTACATTCCGATACGAAACGTCATGAAAAACATGGACCTTCTCTGTTTTGGGACCGAACGTGATCGGTTTACGTATCGGTTCGCTGAAGAACGTCATGAGACAGTTGACGTTTTCATAACGTTTTGTGGTCGTTTCTTACTCGTTCCAATGTTTGGTCTTTTCCGCCGACGTTGTTTATCGTTTAAGGTTAGAGAAGTATGTGTATGGGAAATGTGAGAGTTTTAGAGATAATTTGGCCATCGTTGGCCCATTTTTTGCGTTATGGTGCTTCTTTCGGAGTTGACTTTCGAATAAGTCCTCAAATCCTTCTTTTTATGGCATTTTCGCCTGTAAAATAACACAAAAATGTATTAAGAGGTTTCAAATTATATTTTATAAGTTATGAGTCTTTTTCATACATTTTATGTGAAATTCGATTGAATTTGAGATGATAAATACCCTAAAAATGTGTATAAAAATACACATTACATCTATTCACTTCTTCCTTCAATACAATGTCGGGCGTCCGCATACTCAACAAATCACTTGTAGAGGTCCCTTCTTCAGGAGAAAAAATACCACTATCCTTCTTGGACGCATGATGGATCCACCTACAACAACCACTTCAAGAAATCTTGCTTTATCCAAATTCAACACTCTCCTCTTCATCTCTCGATTCATTCAAATCCTCTTTGGCTCTCGCGGTATCTTTATTCCTCCCCCTTGCTGGTAAACTCACTTACCAGCCTTCAACAGATCAGCTCATCATTGATTGTTTGTCTGTTGACAATGGTGTCTTAGTCACAGAGGCACTCGCAAGCTAAGAGGTTTACGATGTTGAATCCTACATGAAGCTCGTGCCACATATCAGTATGGAAAAGCTGCCCGTAGCAGTTTTTGCTGTTCAGATCACGAGATTTGTCGGTGGGGGTGTATCGGTGGGAACTGCACAGAACCATTGTGCCATGGACGGAATCGGGTTCTGGCGATTTATGGAAACATGGGCCAAGATTTGTTTGAATGATAGTACGGGATTTCCATTCGGTCTTGACACGAATCATGATCGGTCTGTGATTTTGCATCATGAGAAAGAGGAGGTTGCACGACAGTTTCTACGACAACTTGCACCAGATTTACCTCAGGTGAAGTTACTGTCATCCTTTGTCAAAATTTCTTAGTTTATATTTTCTGTTGCACTGATTTAGTGTGATTCACATATATTGTAATATCTATTACCCTAAAAGTTGAGGATGAAGCTCGTTTAGAAACTATATATTGTGGACCAATCAGAGTCCTGACACCTTATCGTGCTTGCTTGATACATTTTTTTTATTTGGCGCAATATTTTTTTTTTACGATTGTCTATTGTTGCTAAAATTAAATAAAGCTTTTGTATGTGACGCAAAAGTTATATATGCATTTATATGCTCGCTAACTCTTTACCAAGTTCTTGAAACCCCCAAATATAAAAACCACACGGGTCCAATGAATCAGAATCACTGATGTATAGAAATCGGAATCACATGTGAATACGAACATTTAAACTATGCAATCAATTTCAAAGATGAGAAAAAGATTGGTATCAAGTCAAGGTCATGAAAGCTACAATTGTGATTTAAAAACACAAGTATTTTATGTGAGTGGTTGTGGCTCTAATGGCATAATATCTCTTGTTCAATTTCAAAGTTCAAGCTAGAATGGATATTAAACAATTTCCAGGGGTTTGTCAGAAAGAAGCTAATTGCATAAACATTGAGTGTAGTACCGCTAGGAACTTCACAATACCAGTCAGTTTATATGATAGGGAACTTTGTAACCAGTCAGTTTATACGATAAAAAATTTAACGGTTCAAAACTTTGTAACCATTCCACAGCTCAATGCAAAATATAAAGGATACTTTTTCAAGCATCATTTAATAGTTTTTGTAGTTCAAGTTAATTTGTCTTTGTTGTGCTTTGCTTTTAGTGAAGGTCAAAAGATCCAAATTATAAAGGATAAATTCCATCCTATATCATTCAACTTTTTATTTTCACTAAATAGGTTAATTAACTTTCAATTATTGCATACGAGTCACTCAACTTCATAATTCTCCCAATAAGAAAACTCCACTAATTTTCCGTCACCTACCTTAAACGGAAATGACACGTGGCATCCACGTCATGATTGACATAAGCAATCAACGTTATTGCTAACTTTAAAACTCAAATAATCATCTTGAATTGAATAAAATCACGAGAAGTCTCAATTAGGTTACTCCGTTAATTTTTCATCTATTTCTTATTTTTACTAATGTTTCACGCGAATTTAATAATCATCCTGATACATTTTGTAAAATTCAGTGACTTCTCGTGATTTCATTGAATTAAAGGTGATTATTTTGGTTTTAAAGTTAGTTATGACGTAGATTGCTTATGTCAATGACTATGTGGATGTCACGTGTCATTTCCGTTAAGAAATAGATGGAAAATTAATGGAGTAACCTAATTGTGATAATTTTAAAGTTGGACTTATAGATGATAATTGAAAGTTAAGTGACTTATTTAATTAAAATGTGAAGTTGAGTGACTTAGTATGAAATTTATCCAAATTATAAATTAGGCCAAATTTTACCACGTGTACCCCTACAAAACATCATAATTTCATGTATACCCCTACGTATAAAAAGTGAAATATCACCAATGAATACCCCCACAAATTTTCCATTTTCTTTTATATAAATATGGTAAGAATTTATACTCAGTCGTTTTATGTTTTTTTAGTTTTATATTTATATATGGTAGGTTTAAGATCTATATGTTCGAGAGGAAAAAAAACTTATAATTCGCTAAAAGAAATTAGTAGAAAAGAAAAAATAGTATATAACAGCCATTTTATATTTTTAATAAAGTAATTAATACTAATTCATCATTATAGATGTTATTTGGCTGAAAGGTTTTGACAGAATATTGACGGTAAGGATATTAGTAATATTTTAAAAAACTTGTAGGGGTATTCATGATATATGTGTGGTTTTGTAGGGTTATTCATGATATTTGAGTGATTTTTAAAAGTATTGGTAATATTTTACTTTTTGAAGGGATGTACGTGAAATTATGAGGTTTTGCTGGGGTAGATATGAAATTTGGCCTACAAATTATAGCCCTAAGATGGTATAAAATATATTAACTTTTAGTTTCCTTTTTAAATTTGAACGGTAGCAAACACAATATATATATCAATATATCATGCACCCTTAATAAAAAATATATCTTTTACTTGTCTTACATAAGCTGCACTCAAGCTGAAATCCTTTCATCACAAGGCTTGTGTACATTTAGCATGAATAATATAAACCTGAAAAACAGAGGAAAATGGATATATTTTCAAAAGAAAAAATGGAATACATGTGCATGGAGAAAGTTTTGCACAATATAGAAGAAGTATACAAGTTGTATTTTTGGTCGATCCCACAGTTTTTCTCTTTCAATCATAATCAACCCAACAATATAAAGAACAAGAACGAAAATAAATAAATAAATAACTGAAGTTTCCCCTACGGTTATGGACACTGACGGTATGATACTACAACTTGTTTATACTAATTTCTGTATTTTATTTAATATTTATTCTCCCCCCTCAATTTTTTATGGACATTAATTGATTCTTTATTTTCTCTGCAGCTGCCACAAGTTACCAAAGCATCGGCTCAAGATCGTCTCATAGCACGTCGGACATTCACCCTTAAGTTAGCCGATATACAAGCCCTCAAACGACAACTAGTCCTTCAGTCTAACCCTCCCATCTCCACCCTGTCATCCTTTGTCGCAATCGCCACTCTCTTCTGGATCTGTTTAGTCAAATCCAAAGTCTGCTCAAATAAAAATGAAGCCACGTCACTTTGGCTGCTGGTCGATCTGCGATCACACTTGAGCTCCATCACAAGCGAAAATGATGCATTTTTTACAGGCAACTGCATTCGCGGAGTCCAGGCCAAGTCAACTTGTAAAGACTTGAGAGGTCCAAATGGACTTGCATCTGCCTGTGTAGCAATTACACAAGCTGTGCAGACAGTAAGGGAGGAGCCGATGAAAGGGGTGGATAATTGGCTTGAAGAGTTCAAGAAGCGACCGATTGGGCTGAGTGTTATGGTGGCAGGATCGGACAGGTATGGCGCGTACAATGTTGATTTCGGTTGGGGCAAGCCGGGTCGTGTAGAACTGGTGTCGATGAATTATGATGGGGAGGTGTCCATGCTTGCCGGACAGGAGAAGGGCTCTGTGCAGGCAACCGTTGGACTTGCGCATGAGCACATAGAAATGTTTTCTAATGCTTTTATGACCGGTTTGGGCCGTTTGCATAACGACATTTGTGCTCCTACTGCTAAGTTATGAACTGGTAAGATAGTATGTGCTATGAACTGATGGATGCCAGACAGGAGAATATTCTTCAACTTAGAAAAGAACTACTTTAAATTTAATTTTAAATTTAGGTTGTTTTGTTTATCTTAATTGCAATCTCGTTGTAATGAACTATTTGATTTTTCAATGGAGAAAGCCTAAAGGAAATTAATAAAAAAATAAAAGATTTTCCGCATCCTGTATAACTCTGTTTAGACAAATGTGAAGTAAAAGTAGGTTTATTAGTCTGGCACAGAGTCTCTACATATATTGAGGCAATTTAGCATTGTAAATTGATTTAGAAAATCTAAACATTCTTAAAATTTTATAGGGTGGACTCATATGTTCTTCACATATTTTCAATGAAAATCAAGCTTATCAAGTTTTGAACTCATAACATATGTCAAAAAAGATGACGCCTAACCACTCCTACTAGAAGAGTTTTGACATAATAATAACATTTTTTCAGTTTTTTCTCAATTTTAATACTGGTAGTATATAATTTAATGGACTAACAATGTAAAAAAGAGTAATTGGTCTGTGGAGTAAACAACAATTGCAAAATTACAAAGAACAATAAAAAGAAATGGTAGTAAGAATTATAAAAAATAAGTGTAATTTCAAAACTCTCTCTTCTACAAACCTAAAATATTCTCCAGTCACCGGACGTGCCTCGATTGTCTGTACAAATGCTATCAATTTACAATCGTTACAACAAATAATTTCACAAATGTCTGTCAAAGAACGATGTGAATCGACCGAAAATTTTCAAACAAGAATCAAATCGAAACAAATTAAAGAAACCAAACCGCCTCAATACAATTTACTAAATTCTGTACTTTGTGCGGCTTCACCCAATCTAGGGAAGAAAGGCTCCCTTTCAAGATGGCTTTGTAAGGAATCCAAAATCTTAACCAAAGAGGCCCAAAGAAACGGCGCAGTACAAAATGCGTAAGAAAACACTGTCAACGCCCTGACAATTCCACCTGAATACCAAGGATAAGCCATGACAAACAATGCCCCAGCTAGCCCTAGCCAAGTCGTAAGAACCGCAAGGGAAGGAAGGAGAAAAACACTAATTACTACAACAGCAAGGGCGAGAGAACCCAATAAATATAAAGACCAGCCCATAATAGGGTGGACTGTGCGAGGTATGAGGAAAAATGGAACCGTATACGTTGCTAGAATAGACCACAACACAACCATTTTGAGGATTATTTGCATGAACATGGAGCATTTTTCGTTACGCCGATTGTAGCATGTCTTTAACAATGTAGGTTTGGCTAACTTGGCTATGATGATTATGGTGATGTATAGTATGGCCTCAAGTAGCACCACCGGTAACTCGGGAGCATACCTGGTTGGATTTAATAAAATGTTATCAAATGTTGTGGATGTATTTAGATTTACGTATTTGAGCTAGTTATTTGCTTAAGCAACTAAATTTGAGATGGAATAGGGACACACAACTTTGACAGGTACATGATGGTCATGCTACCAATCTTACTGAATATATATATATATATATATATATATATATATATATATATATATATATATATTTTGAGATGGAATAGGGACACACAACTTTGACAGGTACATGATGGTCATGCTACCAATCTTACTGAATATATATATATATATATATATATGTGTGTGTGTGTGTATATGTGTATATATATATGTGTATATATATATATGTGTGTGTGTATATATATAGTGTGTGTGTGTGTTACAATATTCTAAATATTGCAACTTCATCTATATTACTATCAATTAACACTGATTTTGCAATATCTTAATATTAACCAATTTGACCTCAATTAAGGTCAATCATATTTATACAAGAGAAGAGGTAACAGAAAACCACTAGTGGTACAATATGGTTCGTAAGTATTTGACCCCAACAGAAATGGTAACAATCCTTTTGGATGGTACTAGTATGATATCGATTAGTCTTATACATTAAACATATTGTGCAGTTAGTTGAACATTATGGTGCCTTAGCTAACATATCGGTCGGGCAATAACATATATTTTTATAAACTATAAAGAGATCATGTAATTATTCCAATATGTACTCACCCTAAATTATGGCGGCGTTGCTCGTGCCATGAAAGGCCTAGAGGCAGCACTGGCCAAGACCACCAATACCAAGGTTTCAACCACGGTGCACTCGGGAATGTGATTACACTGTTCGGTCCACACGGTACATTCCATTTAAGTTTCAAATCTGCAAATATATGGCATGATTAAACACATAATACAGCACAATTACTTCTTCACCCTTTTGCAAATGACACAATTTTTTGTCATTCTCAAAAGAACACCAACCTCTGTAATATTGCAACCATGTCTTTGGTTTTGGGGTTATAATTTTCACAAAGAACCACTCAAAAATAACATAAGAGAAACGTGCTTACAGTAGTAGGAGGCGTCCATCTGATAACCGAGAGGAAGGCGATACGTGCCGTTAACCTTGCTCCCGTTGGTCGGGGGATGAAACAACGGCGTGTCAAGCAAATCCGGAAAGTAACTCACAAGAAAACCCTGATCTGCGCCGTCGGGGTTACGACGCCCGATTTCTAGCTCGTGAAGCATGTCGTTAAACACGTCCTTGGAGGGCTGTAATTACATGATATGAAATGTACAACCGTTATAAGCAAGTAGTAATTTAAAAAATTTAAACATTAATTTGATTTAGATTGTGTATTGAATGAGTTATTTTTTAAAATGACCTTCGAATAAAAAAGATTTGCAAAAAGAACATGTTTATGTTTGAATATGGAAAAAAAACGTTTTTGAACTCTAGGAGTTCAAGATTTAAATTTTGGTTTACAGTACAAGTTTGAAATTAACTTTTGTACTTTTTTCGCTGATGTGTGAAAAAAGTTATTGCGTACTCCAGAGTTCAAAATAAGAAATGTTATTCTTGCAAAATCCTTTTATTACAAGATTATTTCACAAAACAACTCCAATAAACTGATCAGGCGATAAAATTCATACCTGAAGAACGAAAAGGCCAGTATGGAAAATACAAGGGTTGATGTAAACAGCACAGAACTGTCCGCATTGAAAGAGCTCATCAGTATTTTGCAAAAAGAGGTTGTCAGAGTCGAGCATCACGACACGATCGTACTCGACCAGGCTCCATGCGTAGAGCTTGTTCATTGTTAGCTTGAATCGCGGATTGAAGTTGCCTTGAAACTCGTAAGGATTCTTTATGTTCTCCACAATTACCACTTTCAATCCATCCTCCTCTCTCCTATTTTGATTCAAAATATTAGTTTTTTAAGTTTAATTCATCAAAAGGTTGGATAGATATAGTTTGTTGATTTGAGGTGGAGATGACACGATTTGAAATATAGTATGCAATTAAGAACATAGAAGCAACACTTATTAATCAAATCTTTCATGTTCAATTTTCAATTTTTTAATCGTATTTAAGATGTGTTATCTATTTGATGTCAAAATATTATGGTTTAATATGTTTAAAGTATGAAATTTTGACAACCAGGCCACCGGCCCACCAGTATCAAAATCTTCACAATTATTAATGAAAAATCTTGACCTCCTACCTAACATCTGCCCAGATTCAAACTCAGGAAATTTTGGAAGGACATAATAAATATCTTAACTTTCTAAAATCTCCTAAATATCCCTACATCTACATATTCAAACCCACAATCTATTGAAAGAAACCGTCCAACCATGTGAGCTTTAATGGACCAAAGAGAACTCATGTGTCATGTTACTTGCACAATAACGAGTCAATGGTCTCTACACAACATGTAATAATAAAATACTACCTGTTATTTTAGTTCAAGAAAAGAAAGAGAAAGAAAACGTGTAATGTTGTACGGTCAAACACGGTATGATTCCAGCATATAAAGTGGTAAATCCGGTTTTACTCGTTTGAGCACAATACAAGGAAGGGCCCTCATCTCAAAATGTCTCTGTAGATTAGATTATTAGATTTCCAACAGCTAAGACAAACTCAGATCTCACCAGAAAAAGAAAATAGAAATATCAGAGGACCTGTTTCAACAGTACCCTTGCAAAATGTTATATGTCATTCATGCCCCTACTAAAAACATAGAAAATATCATTTATACCCTAACAAAACTCAAGTAACATTGGCCCAAAAAATTCACAAGCTTTCTTCGTGTCATCACGTTTTATGTATGTACGAATAAGGAAGGACGAGAATACTTTATGATATTTTGAAGCAATTACAAAAATATTAAAGAATATTCGATATTTGCTCTTGTTTCTAGGGGTACCCATGTCATTTTCTTACTATAAGATTTTAATGTTTGTTGGGGGTAATATCAAATTATCCCATGAAAATGGAAATCAAAATAACCAAGGCAAAGTCAAAAGATTACAGACTTGAATCGGCCATTTCCACTCTGGAGTGTATCAAAAAAAGAAAAACAAATAAATATCAAATCAAACTACATAACTTAAATATCCACACAAAATATTAAACTATCTAAACCGAAATTCCTAACTTACCCTCGAAGTAACCAAGTCCTACTCTCAATTCATTTGGGTCCTTTTCTATTTCCATTTTTTAAGTAGTATTTTCACAAAAGACCTTTGAAAAAGTTAGTTAATAATTTCAAATTCTTAGCTTTCACTCAAGCATAGAAACGTTAATTTTGCATTTTTTTTCTTTTCAAGATTACTTTCAGAAAATAACTCTCTCCTTACTCTCAAAATAAAGAGGGCCCAAATGAAAAATAGCCCTCAAAAACCAAAACTATCCAACAAACGATAACAAACAAAGATCAAATTCTTGTCTAAATCAAACAAAACCAAACACAAATACCCCAATTAACGTATCTAACCATTCATCAAAAAATTAAACAAAAATATAACGATACGTACATTGCTTGGATCCATTGATGGGGGACGTCTGAAGAAGCAATTACTATTCGATCGGCCTTGACTTCGAGCTCCGAAAGCTTTCGCATCATGACTCGCAAGGCGGTGTAGAACTCGTAATCTCTCGCCGTGCCCACGTACATCATCGCCACATAGGCGTTTTTGTGATTGGATTTCGCCTCATTCCCTTGTCTCGCGCCGCAAACGATTGTTGAGAGCAGGAAAATCACAATTAAGAAGAACTTCCTCCTGATTGGATCTTGCTTCATTTTGAGTGATTGGTTTCCTCCTCTTGGAGGAATTAAGGGAGAAAAACAGAGAGATTGGGATTTTTCTCTCTGCTTTCTCTCCTTCTCTGTGTTGTGGAGAGGAGATGTGAAATGGGGTATTTGTGCGGGGTCGATTCGATTCTCTCCTTTGAAACAAAGTGGAACCAGGTAAAGGTTGTCTCTTCTCTCCCTAGGTCTTAAGAGAGAGAGAGATGGAGGGAAAGAGGGGGTCGCAGGTGTTTTATAATGAACCTACTGGATGTAATATACTTTTGTTTCCTTGATATTATAATGTAATGAGTACTCAAAATGTACTATACTAATGTTATTTTATAATGTCAAGGCAAAAAATGTTTTATTAAGGCAAGTTCGATCCCAGATAAGTATGAATAATTTCACTTTAACCCTGATAAAATAGAAATATTATCATTGATGACCATGTAAAACATGTGATCTTATAATAAAAAGACTTGAGTTTACCTAAAATATTTTAGTTTTGCAGGGCTATATACGATATTTTGCTATCTATAAGTATATGTTATGCTGTGCGGATATTTCAAAAACGGAGAAATATCATGAGAATATAGATATCCGATACGGATACAGTTGTGATACGGCTCCGATACGGCGATACGTATTGAATACGCCACGTGTCATATCCGATTATTTGAATAATAAAAGAATTTGGATACGTTCAGGATACGGCTGTGATGCTTCTGGGATACAGCTGTAACACTTCTGTCAGAATGCTTCTGGGATATTTTCACTATATATTTTGATACACTATACTTTTTTTAACCATTTTTTCCCTAAATCAAATTTTAACCCACATTCAAACCAATAAAAGACTTATTTGCATTTTACAAGTCGCATTCTTTTTTTTTTTTCTACAACTCACACAATTAAAAAATAATAAAAATCAATTCCCGAGTAAGTCAGAAATAATTGATTTTTCTTAAATTAAATCTTGAATTTTATGAACATTAAATATCGAGTATCTATTTAATTTCATTCATATATTTTGGTATTAAATTTGAAATGTTGATTATTTTATTTATTAATTAATTATTATTTTATATAAATATAATTAAAAAAAGATATATGTAGTCGTATCCGTATTCTAAATTTTTTGAAATTTGCTGTATTTCCGTATCCATATCGTATCGGATACGGTAGAATAAATTAAGTATTTATCTGTTTCACATAGGTGTCCAGCTTTGACTAGTTCTAATTTGCTGACTCAGTTCCTGCTGGGTAATGAAGAA
Organism: Juncus inflexus; assembly: GCA_024447665.1. Lineage (NCBI taxonomy): Eukaryota > Viridiplantae > Streptophyta > Magnoliopsida > Poales > Juncaceae > Juncus > Juncus inflexus. The sequence goes on from JAJHPC010000003.1 coordinate 1,603,444, forward strand.
TATCTATTTCTTATTTTCTCAATTTAAAACGCACCTATAAAGAAAAAAACAGGTTTTTTTAATAATTTTTCTTTTTAGTTTCAAGTCAAAAGAAAAGAGTAATAATTGGGATAAATCTAGTTGCTTGAATGGAAAGATTCTCATGAAATTGGATATTGAAAATTGAAATTTGGGAGGATTTTGAGCGATTCTTTTTCTTTGAAGTCTTAAATCATCTCATGTGTTTCTTGCATTACGTTATGATTAATTTTAATTGAAGAAACAATATAATAAACTCAAATGATAACATCATTATCATATCACAATTCACACGCGTCATTTTCTTTCCTTCTTTTTCCACCGGATAAGCAAAGAAAGGGCAAAAAGATGGTGGGGAATCCTGGACGGAAACTTCACCTTTCCTTTTGTAACTTTTTTCATTGGTTTTATGCCATACAAGTTATAAAACGTCAATCGTTGATGAGGCATCTCCTCTTTCTGTATATACATAATTGATATCGAATAATAAAAATGAAATTTATATTTTTTTTATTTAAATATAAAATGATATCTACTGTTCAAAAACATACTGAAAATGTTTTTTAGGCTAAAAAATATTGAAATGCTAGAAGTTAGACTTCGTTCAAATTAATAATTCAACTTCCTATTGCTTCATGGGAGATTGAATTCAAAAAGTTATAATCATTCTACTAAAATAATAATCACATAAATAATTGAAACTTGATTAGTAATATATTGATGAGAAGTTTAAAACTTAAGTGCATCAGACGAAATTTATTATGTCATACTACCAATAGAGATCGGTGCAATTGATAGCATCGGTTATTATGATAAGGAAATAATAAATAATTATTTGTGCATATTTTATATTCTTATGATATTTTTGAGTTTGGAAAGGTGATATTTTGACAGTGAGAGCATAGAATCTCCGTCTCGGCCCAAGTCGGGTCCTAAAGCTACCTTATATGACCGGGTCAACCTTAGACCATTTCTTTATCGTCGTCCGGTAACCTCTCCACTTGACTCGTGTTTAATCGTATTTTTGCCCATTGCCATTTCCCTTCCACATGACTCATTGTGTATCTGGTCAACTTCGTTTTTTTCTATGGTATTTTTTTTTAAAGAATCTATTTAAAAGGTATATGCAGAACTAATCTTTTTGTTTGATTTTTATACAAATAGCGTTCAGAACTAATATTTTTATGTTTCATTTTACACAAATAGCGTGTTGGAACTATAGCAGTTGAAAGTTATTAGTGTTGTTTTTCTATTTATAAAAAGCTGATCTGACTGATAAAATCCGTTGGACACGGCCGAATCTTAAAACTGATTTGATTCATATTAATCATAAAGCATAATTTTGATGTCATCCTTAATCTTATCGATACTCTTTACTGATTTATAATTAGACTGAATAAATTAAAAAATATAAACAACGTTTGTTAATTCTTCGAACACGGTCATGTGTTTTTCTCAATTCATCAGGAGACCTAGAAATATCTCTCTCATATTCGAGACTAACAAATTTTATCTTGATCATTGACATTATTTCTCATCGTTTACTAAATATCTGATTATATGTTTTATGATTATCCGGTTAAAGAAAATATTTGACTATGTCAGAGTATTTAGATATTCATGCATGGATCCATAATTATCTTAAGTTAACAGAATACTCATATATTAGATGATGAAAAAACACTAGAGACATATATTGTATATGCTTATAGTGGATCGATCCAATATATATTTTTCAGCATATATTTGTTACTGACTTGATATCTGATATTCATGATCAATAAAACTGATCATAGTTTTTATAATTATCTGGTTAAAAACAATGTTTAACTATGTCAAAGTATTAAGATATCCATACATGAATCCATGATTATGTTAAGTCAACGGGCTATTTATATATTAGATGATGAGAAAATAATAATAACATATAACATATATATTCTTATAATTGATCGATCCAATATATATATATATATATATATATATATATATATATATATATATATATATATATATATAGTGTGTGTGTGTGTGTGTGTGTGTGTGTGTGTGTGTGTATGACTTGATACCCGATATTCATGATCAGTAAAACATAATAATCAGCTAACTAACATGCTAGTATACATATATGACTGGACACTTCAAATATGTTTGTTTATACAAACATCTCATATATGACTAGAGGTACTTTAAAATTATATTCAATCTGTTTTACGGTTTCACTATTAGAATCACATATTATGATGACATAGAACAGACATATATATTCATGATCAATTAATAATATAATTATTTAACACCATTTTACATACAATTATTATATGAAAATTTTAATAAGATAAAATATCTAATACAAAATACAATATCTGATATATAATATGTTTTCTACATGACAACGGTTTATCCTAGAACATTATTATTTCCAAGGCCAACCGAACTGCCCATTTGCCACCTCTAGCTCTAATGACTTGGGATGTTTTATCTTTATATACATATTTTGGGTGGTAATTTATTATGTTTTTAATAAAAAAATCTTGTTCAAATTTATTATTATATAATACATAGTTTGAAACATTAATTACTTTTTTGTGAAAAATATATTATCTCGTTTCAAAAAAGTCAAATGTTCATAGAATATTCACGTTGGTACGGTTGGGTACCTGTGAAGGTTTCGAGAGCTTATCCAAGAGTTGTTTTTTTCGCAAAATGGGATTACTTTTTTTAAATGGCGCAATTGCGCCTAGTGATGCAACATGCAACAGTGAAAGACCAATTTAAATGGATACTACGTTTCTAAACATACAAAAAATCAACGTAAGGGATTGTTTGAAATAGTTTAATCAGTTTAGTGCCTGCGTGTATTGTTGTGTTGTGCTATGTGTCATTTTAGTTAAAAGAGAGAAATTTTTCAAAAACCCCCTAACTTTTCTGAATATTATAAAAAACTTCCTATTTTTTTAAATTCTTTCAAAAATCTTCAATCTTTTTAGTCTTCTTCAAACCCCCCCCCCCCCCAACTTTTTTGAAAATTATCAATAACCCTCTCTAATTTAGTTATATTTTTTAAAATGACAATTTTACCCTCTCATTTTAGTATAGTTTTATTTTTCTTTTTTAAATGATATTATTATTCTCAATATTCCAACTTCTTTTGAAAAAATTATATATTTTACAAAAATATACAAAAAAAAATAAAAACAAACTAATTTGAATTTTTTTTTAAATATAAGTTGGAGAAAAATGGCAATACAACCATAATCCTACAAAAAATATAGGAAATTTGCACAAAAGTCCTGTATCATGTCTAAAATGTAAAAATATTTTTAAATATACTTGGATAAAAAAACAATATGAAAATTTTTTTTTTTGAAATTTTTTTTCAGAAAAACATTTTTGTTTCGGAAAAATAATTATTTAACAATTTGTTTACTCAAAAAAAATTTATTTTTTATAAAAATATTTTTTTCTTAAAAAATATTTTTTAAAAAATTAAAGACTAATTTTTTAAATATATTTTTAAAAAAATATTTCTTAAGAAAAGAATATTTTTATAAAAAATAAAAAATATTTTAATAAAAAAATTGTTAAAATATTTTCCTGAAACAAATATTTTTCAAAAAAAAAAATTTCGGAGCGACTTTTTTCCAATTATATTTAAAAATATTTTTGCGGTTTAGACATAATACATGGTTTTTTTGCAAATTCCCTATAGCTTTTGTACGATTGTGGTTGCATTGTCATTTTACTCCAAATTATATTTAAAAAGAAATATTCCAAATAATTTATTTTTCTTTTTTTGCACATTTTGTAAAAAATATATATATTTTTAATATAAGTTGGAATATTGAGAATAATAATAACTCTTAAAATAGAAAAATAAAACTATACTAAAATGAAAGGGGTAAATTGCCATTTAAAAAATATAACTAAATGAGAGAGGTATATTGATAATTTTCAAAAAAGTGATGGGTTTTTTGAAGAAGGCTAAAATATAGGGGGTTTTTGAAGGAATCTAAAAAGAAAGAGATTTTTAAGAATTTTCAGAAAAGTTAGGAGATTTTTGAAAAATTTCCCTTAAAAGAATAATTTTCAAAAATAATGGTACTTGGCAATAGTGGCATGCAATCTTTCTAGGTTATTCCAAGTGGATGCCCCATTTGCATGGCTCTCATGATCATTAAAAAAAAAGAAAATTTACAAAAAACCCTCTATCTTTTCTGAAAATTACAAATAACCCCTTGTGTTTTCGTTTATTACAAATATCCCCTGTCAGAAATACTTTCTTTACAAATTGGGGGTATATTTGTAAAGAAAGTATAGGGGGGGGGGATATTTGTAAAGAAAGTATTTCTGATAGGGGATATTTGTAATAAACGAAAACGTAGGGGATTATTTGTAATATTCAGAAAAGATAGGGGCTTTTTTGAAAATTTTCCTAAAATAAAGGCAAAAAAGATTGAATATGCTAAAAGTTCTCAGTAGGAACCCTAAAATGTTAATAATACACAAATGGTTTAAGATCTCTTCAAATCATTCCAATTATACACAAACGGTAATATTTCATCAATAATTGGATATAATTGAGTTATTTAACACGAATCGAATAAAATGATTCCTCTATAAAAGCACGTCAACTTGCATCATTAATAAATCAAATTCAATTATGTGAAATAGATGAATAATATCCTTATTATAACTAATATATATGTTAAATTTGTAATCTTAAAAGTATAGGTTATCAGTTAATTTAATACTTTATTTTAATACTTAATTTGAAAATTAACTTTTATTTTTTTATAAGACAATCAAATTTTTTGTAATTCTTTATATTATAGGATATTATAAATTTTCAGAAGATGTTAAAAAATACATAATTATTAATTATTCTTTATGCAGATCATATATCAAAACAAAGTATTTTAAAGATTAGTATTTTCTTAAATGACACGAATAGTATTTAAGAGTGATTATTCGAATTGAACCAACAAAATCTTTTGTTTTAAGTATGATCTTTTCGAGATTTTGTAGGACATGATGGGAACTTTTTCCTACTATAACCCAACCCCTTATTTTTCACCTCCTGCTGAGCCTTCTTATTGAGCCACATTATCACTTTTATCTCGACTATTTGATCAATTTTTTTTGTCAAATCTTAGTCATTCATTTTTTTAAATTTATTGATATTTTATGACAACATGTGTATGATAATTAAAACATAGTCATATAATTTGTTGAATTGTTATTTTGTTTTCAATCCCCGATTTAGTGAGAACCGTTATGAATTTGTTTATGTCCAACATATCTTAATCAGATTGTTTTAATGAATCATGTTGTAAAGTTATATTAATAAAAATAGAATACGAAGAGTTCACTTATTAAAATATAATTTTTTTTTCTTTTCTTCTTTAAAAAATAATAATTCTTAAGAAATATTTTATTACTCATATTAAAATCGCCAAATATAAATTTGTTATAATTTTCTATTTAATTTGAATTACATATTGTTATGGTTCCGATCAATTTTTTTTCTTCCTAAAATATGTGAATATATACTATAAAATAATATGTAAAAAATAATATGATCAATAACTCATACCTTATTTTTCACATCTCTTTGAGCATTCTCAAGAGGCCTATCATCAATTTTCTCTCGGCCATCAGACAAACAAAATTCTCGAATCTTAGTTTTTAATATAAATCATTACCACAATATCACATGATTATTTAGATTAAAGTTTCATGTTAAATCTCTAATTACGTGAGAACTATCATATAAAAAAAATCGAGTATTGAGAACTATATTATTTTAACAACTAAAAATAATAAGAAAAATTGTGGTGACAATTTTTTTGAACAAAATTAGTCATGTTACATTTTCCAATGTTAAATATAATATCATATTTTCTTTGTAAACATCATGTTGAATATAATAATTATTTTTTATCTTTTTTAAAGTTAATCATTTATAATTAAATCATACGTAGCTTCGACTAAAATCTATGAAATAAATTAATCTTGCATTTTAATTTTTCGATCTTCTTCATCTAATCCTTTTTAATACTTAATTTATTTTTCTAATATAATATGTCAAAAGATAACGGTATAAGAAAATAAAACCAAAGAGAATAAAAAAGTGATAATCTTTTAATCTTAGAAACCCTAATGCAAAAATAAATTGAGATCGCAGATTAATTATCATGGGTTCTTATTTTTTTTTTTTTTATTAATTTATCATTTATGTTATTTTATTTTTCATATGTAAATTTATTTGTATAGAATTATCCGTTCTTACAAAATTAGATGTGATATAAAAAATATTTTTAAATGAGTAATAAATTGATAAAATATCTTATGATGTCAATCAAAATGATTTTAAATATATGCAACTTACTTAACATAATTATTATATATTATTTATATACTATAAATCATTTCAAACTTTTATTTTGAATTTTCATAATTACAATTTATATATCATAGATTGAAATAAACAATGAATTTAAATACTTCGCGAATGCGCAAAAGCATTATTCTACTTCATATTTATAATTATTACTATTATTATATGGGAGCTTTGACTTAGATCAAGAAAATATCTAAGCATAAGAAAAACTTATATATATGATTTCGGCTTCTTAACAATCTAAGATCCAATAATAAAATAACGACTTGATGCATATCAGATTTATATCTTATGTTTACATATCAATGAATTAACAAAGTAGCCGGTATAGGTACGGTTTCAATAATGGTCATTTCATATCCATATCTCTACAATTTTTTCCAATGAGGATCCAATATATCCGGATCCAGATACGACGTGAAAATTAAGTGTAGTGAACAATAATTTTATATTTCTAAAACAGAACAAAATTTTCTGAGCTAGCATCTACCCCGGTGTCCGTATTACTATATGTCATCTACGTGCATTGTGAGGGTAGGACCATTATTCGGGTCACTATATATTTTCCGTTAGTTGAATGTAAATGCTAGGACAAGTATTTTAGGCACATTATTCCATCTAGAACGTGAGTTATATCTGCATTATTATGATTATTGACGGAGCTTGACTATATTTACTAAGGGGGTCAGAAATACTTTCAACTACTGATTAATATTGAAGAAAAAAAAGTTTAGATAAGTACGGGCCTCCGCAATGTTTTCAACCTGCGATTTTCAACTCAAGAAGGGAATGAGCCGAACCAACACAAGAAGGGTACGAACGCAATGAGTGGAGAAACCAACCAAATTTCGGTTGGCAAGATCAAAATGATGCACCAGACCACACTCATGAGACCCTCGACTTTATCCAAAACTTTGACTACTCTTCCGACCAAAACAAAAATGACAACAACATTGAGCTATTGAGCTTTATGATGAAGACGAGTACGACAAAATGGCGTCAGAAGTAGAAGAGGAGGAATGAAATCTGTGACCTGTAGTTCTGCCGCGACACGCGGTTGTGCCTCCGTAACCCACAGAGCAGATGATCGATACGCCCACCACAGACGAGGCATGCAAACCAACTCCATCTCTCGCTGTCTATATGACCGAAATTAAAACTTACCTACTAAAAACTCTTGTTCGTTTGACGGTAAAAATTTTGGGTGAAAAGGAGAAAGAACCCCTCTCGACAAGAAATGTTTGAACTTTATCTCGACCGACGAGAAAAAGGTAAAAGATGTTTCTGTTTTTGCCTGCATGAGATTCCCGCGCAGATTCTATGACGCGAATTGGTTTGAGATTGCTCATGTCTACAATCTATTTGTGCGAGATTAACACACGAGAAGATGGTCAAGCTAGCGACCTAAAATAAGTGCTTTTTGGGAGGCAACTCATGTGTTCCTTACTTTAAAAAAAAAATCGGGGGTACGAAACTTTCAAAGGAAGGAGCAACAAGAGAAATAAGATGCAGTGAGTCAGCAACCAAGCCACGATCGCGGGAGGAGAATCACGGGCGCAATGAAAATTTTGCACGCCCGGTGGAACGAGTACTTGAGACATGTCGACACACTACCATGAGCGCAAAGCCATCAACGGGGACCACGAAGAAAACACAATACCTTGGAGTAGTATTGAGCATGTACAAGAAGCGAAGGAGGACTAAGAAGGTGGGCCTCTATAACTCAAGAAGTGCATGGATTTTTTGGAAGGTTGTGCGACAAAGCGCGAGACTAGGATTCTGAAGACGACGGATATTCGGACGTAAACAAGGGCCACAGATGTCACGTGCGATCAAGCTGACTACGCAGCCAGAAGTATCGCAACCACGGTAAGAGCCGGGACATAAGCTGCAACCAGAGCATGAGGACGACTTCTTCTACTCTCAACTCAGGTTAATTCGCTCACTTTCTCTCTCTTTAAGGTTTTCATATGCTTTAGTTGTCAAGTGCACCGACGGCAGTGGACACTTCAAGCTTGAGAGAGAGTTTTGCATGCATACACCCGTACCAACATGTTGTAGAGTTTTATTCATTCTAACAACCACAAACAATTGTATTGTATTTCTCTTTCCTCTAAGTATTAAGAGAGTGTTTGAGTGCCGGCGACCGTGGTTTTTACCCTTTAGGGTTTCCACGTAAAAAAAAATATCTTTTTGTTCTTGTGTGTCTTGCTTTCTGTGTTTGCTGTTGCATCTCGGTTCATAACAAGTGGTATCAGAGCCAAGGTTCGAAGAAAATTCCCTTTGGGTGCGAACGAGGAGGCGATACGTAGACGAGCGATGGACGAGAGCAAGGTGTCAGTGGGTCGGTTCGACGGGCGAGACTTCAGCTATTGGAAGATGCAAACAGAAGCGTTGCTCTGCCAGAAAGATCTAGAAGATGCGCTACTCGAAACGAAGCCAGAAGGGATCACCACTGATGCATGGAAGAAGATGAACCACAAGGCGCTAAGATACATACAATTGTCATTAGCCAAGAACGTGGCGTTCAACGTGGCGAAGGAGACGACGGGTTTTGGAATCATGAAGGCGCTATCCAACACGTACGAGAAGCCGTCTTCATTAAATAAGCTGCATCTGATGCGCCGTATTTTCTATCTGAAAATGGCGGAAGACGGATCTGTGGGCGAGCATCTGAACTCTTTTCAGGTTATTTCAAACCAGTTAAACTCGTTTAGATTGAACCTGGGTGAAGAGACGAAGGCTCTTATGTTGTTGTCATCATTGCCGGAAAGCTGGTCGACGACAGTAGACGTTATCGGCTGCAAGGAGGATCTGACTTTTGAGGAGGTACGAGACCGCATCCTGAACGAGGATATTCGGCGAAGGGAGCGGAGCGAAACCTCGGGTTCCATGAGTTCAGCCTTGAATGTGGAGAGTCAGAGTCATGGAGGTCAGAGAAACAACAACCACAGACGATCCAAGTCAAGAGGTCGCAACGAGTTGGAGTGTTGGAACTGTGGTAGAAAGGGCCACATGAAAAAGGACTGCAAATCCCCAACAAAGGAGAAAAGGGCGGAAACAAGTTCCGCAAATTCCGCCACTGAGGAGGATTCAGACGATGCCTTAGTTCTATGCATCGACAACCATATCGAGTCATGGATTCTGGATTCAGGCCGCATCCTTCCACTCTACTTCACGAAAGATAAGTTTTTGAATTTTAAATCTGGAGAATTTGGAAAAATTTACTTAGCGGATGGGAAACCGCTATGCATATCGGGCATGGGCGATGTCCAAATAAAATCAAGTAACGGATTTAGATGGACTTTGCGGGGAGTTCGATATATTCCAGGTTTAAAGAAGAACTTGATATCCATTGGGCAGATGGATAGTGAGGGGTACAAAACCGTGTTTGGGAACAGGTTATGGAAGATTGTAAAGGGTGCCATGGTTGTGGCGAAGGGTACAAAAATAGGAACTCTTTATCTCACGGAAAACAAGGGAGATTTGTTAGCAGTTCCAGGAGCGACAACCGAACCGATATTGTGTCATAATCAGCTCGGTAATGTCAGTCACAAAGGACTGCAAGTGATGCTTCAAAGGGTTTGTTACCCAAGGTGAAATCGGTAGAAATCGGTTTCTGTGAGAACTGCATGCTCGGCAAGGAAAAACGGGTTAGTTTTTTGACTGTCGGACGAGAACTCAAGACGGGGAAGCAAGACTTGGTGCAGAGCGATTTGTGGGGACCAGCTACGGTCCAAGGTGGGTCACGCTACTACAAGGATAGGTCAAATAACGAATCTGAGGACTACCATGAGGCGGTAGAGACGGGAGATTCTGTCAAGTGGGAGCGTGCAATGAGAGATGGGATTGAGTCTCTCGGAAAGAACAATACTTGGATATTGACCTGGTTACCAGATGGCAAGAAGACGCTACAAAACAAGTGGGTTTATCGGATAAAGGATGAACCAGTTGACAGCAAGCGGTACAAGGCGAGATTAGTAGTAAAGGGATTCCTACAGAAAGAAGGAGTTGACTACACAGAGTTATTCTCGCCGGTGGTGAAGCTAACAACCATTCATATGGTGTTAAGTATTGTAGCGGCCGAAGATTTGCACCTCGAGCAGATGGATATCAAGACGGCGTTTCTCCATGGCGATTTGGAGGAGGACATCTACATGGTGCAGCCTGAAGGTTTCGAGACCCCGGGAAAGGAGGGTCTAGCGTATAAGCTCGAGAAAAGCTTATACGATCTAAAACAGGGTCCCAGACAGTTGACCAAGGAAGTCCATATCGATAAGCTGAGGCTGTGCGCTGCCTCAGTGGGGTTGGTCGAGCGAGTCAGTGGGAGCATGTCGCCGGGCTCAAGGAAGATACAGGGGAGAAAGGAGAATGGATTCAATGGAAAGGATTCGTATCTTTATGAAGTCTCCAAGTGGGAGATTGTTTGGTGTGGAGACTTCTGAAAAACTCTAGATACCGTATAAAAGGAAACGTTGCGGAAAATATGGAAGTTCTCCATATTTGGTTGATACTATTCCTTAATTGATAATTAGAATTTGGAATATGTTTATTTACCTTAGATTTGTTTCCATGAATTAGGCGTTAATGGGGCAGCAAATCTTTGATTTATTTCCTTGTATTAGGTATGGCTATCCTATAAATAGAGGGGTAGGGGTAGAGTTTTATTCATTCCAACAATCACAAATAATTGTATTGTATTTTTTCTTTCTCCAAGTATAAAGAAAGTTTGAATGCCGGCGGCCATGGTTTTTACCCTCTTTAGGGTTTCCACGTAAAAAATATCTTTTTGTTCTTGTGTCTTGCTTTCTGATCCATTTTGTTATTTTGCATTTCAGAGAGAAAGGAATTTTTTTGAATAGTAGCACTATTTTGAAGAATAATTAATCAGATAGCATGATTTTCAAAATATTTGGGTAGGTAGCACTTCCGCCAGACCTTCTGGCGGAACTAGGGAATTTTTTTTTTTTTTGCTAATCTCGGCCATTTGGCACCCTTAAACAAATTTAGACGGTGAAATTGGCCCAAAAATAACGAAAATATAGGTTCCGCTGACCCTGCGGCGGAACTAGCTAGTTCCGCCAGTGGGCCAGAGGAACTAGCTAGTTCCGCCAGTGGGTCTGGCGGAACTACACATTTTCCCAACTTACAATCAAAAAGTCCAAAAAATGGTCTAGTTCCGCCGGTGGGTCCAGGCGGAACTGGGACTATTTTCCCAACTTACAATCTGACCCAAAAAAATTTCAAAATTTAGGGTTTAGTAACGGTTTTTAATAAAAAACCGATACTAAATATTAGTATTGTATCGGATTTTTTGGGAAATTTTTTTTTCCTTTAGTAACGGTTGTTATAAAATAACCGTTACTAAATCTGAAACTTAGTAACGGTTCTTCCCTAAAAACCGTTACTAAATAAGAAGTTAGTAGCGGTTCTTCCATAAAACCCGTTACTAAGAAGGTCTGGCGGAAGTGCTACCTACCCAAATATTTTGAAAATCATACTATTTGATTAATTATTCTTCAAAATAGTGATACTATTCAAAAAAATTCGAGAGAAAGAGAGACACATTTTTATACCAAAATTCGTACCAATTTTTATTTTCCGTCTCTTCCTAACAGCCCCCACCGTCTAATACTCTTGACTCTTCTTTTGAGTTTTGAGTGACCTCTAATAGGGAGCTGTACTCGAACAGACCAGACCAAACCAAAGGAGCGGACACAAGCTCTTTCTCACCTCTCTCTTTCTCTCTCTCGTCTCTTCTCGCTTGAAGTTCTTTCCTCTTCTTACTGGGGGAGGGAGGAGAGAGTAAGTCTGGTCGCGAGATAGAAGTGCATGTTTCTGTTATTTTGTTTAGTTGGGCTGATTCAATTCTGAATCAGCACGGAATCATTGTTGTTTATTCAAATATGGTTAGACTAGAGCTTAAGTAAGAATTATCAAAGCTTATCCGGTATCATTAGGTCAGAATTTCGTCAAAGCAGAGATTATTTGATCCTTTAAGGGCAGACTTTTTTATAAATTAGAGATTATTTGGTCCGATTAGGAAAGAATTTCTTTAGATAAGGGCTTATTCGGTATGTGTTTTGTCGGAATTGGTTACTTAAGGGTTATCTAATTAGGTTCCAATTTGGTCTGAAATCCTGAGCTAATTTACTAAATTTGGTTTGAGTTGAATATTAGTGATGAATATTCCAAGCCTGGTTCACCAAGGCTATCTTCTATATATCATATGTTCATCAATTAATAAAGACGTTAAACTGTTCGATGGATATTTATGAAAGATTCAAATTTTCGGTGGGTATTACTTAAGGCGATACATTGAATCATACTCAAATGAATGTTTCGTCATCCAAATGGCTTACATTTTTAATGGCTATAGCATTCTTAAACTTTGAGACCCAAATCAGGAAAGTGATCTGATGCAAGAACAAATTGAGAAAAAACACAAGCACTGATTTAATGCTTCTAAACGAAAATGTGAAAGCCATGCTAAATGAATATCCACAATTGATGCAAAATGTATTCTTTGCAACCAAAACTCTGTCGAAACTCGCAAACACCTTTTCACCACGTGCCTTTTGTGAGAAATTATGGGCAGATGTTGCCATTAAAGCCAATAGACCAATACCAATAGCCGACATATCGCCACAAGAAATACTACAGAGCCCGTGCAACCAAAAAGAAAAGGATCTCTCTCTGGTTAGCAGCGGGTTGGAATATTTGAAAAGAACGAAACGTAAGAATTTTCAAGAACGGTCGAAAATCTCCAAGCTACACTTCGGAATTTGTTCAATACCACTACCAACGCTGGGCTGCAACACATGACCTAAAGGGTGCAGAGGAACAACCATCATAGAGGATTGCTAGCTCAATTAGACTTGGTTATATTTATATAATTGATGTATTAAGGCTAGCTCTTTTATCTCCCAAAAATTGTACCAACTTATAAAAACTTTTTTCTATTTTAATGTAATCCTAGTGGGCAATCATCTACTCTTAAAAAAAAATAATGTAAGAGAAAAGTTTAATTTTACCCCTTAACTATTGAAGTAGCTTATTTTTAATTCCTTAATTTTTTATTGGTCCAATTTTAATCTCTAAACTATTCAACAAGCATATTTTGATATTTTTATCTGATAAGTACTAATGTGTCCATTAAACTTGACATGCAACTAATGACGTCGCATATATTCTTCATGTTTAAAGCAAGATTGGACTTTTCTCATAATATAATAAGTAACGTAAGTTCTTCTATTCCTGTTAAAATAACATAAGTTCTCTTTCTGTGTGATAATCAGCTTGAATAATTTTGAAACCAAGTTAAAAATCAATGCTAAGAGTTGATGGAATGGGCCGGTACATCACATATCTATGCAGAGCTAACGGTTTGGATAAAGCAAGATTTTCATCCTCTGTTTTTGGGGCCTGAATTATATTCGACCTTAAGCTTATTTCCTCCATCTGTATGAAAAAATAAAAGTTTAAATTTCCAAGATTTTGAATTTTTTAGAAACTTCAAGATGATAGTTTCAAGATTTCAAACATCAGGCAACAGAACAGTACTATGAGATTATATTGATACAAGAGTAGATGATAGTAATAAAAACAGTTCTAACTGAAATGGAAAATTATGAAGTAATTTTACCTCTAGTAAATTGATCTTTTGACAAAGCTTTATGACTTCCTGTAAACCTTCTATCTCTAGTTGAATCATCTCTGCCAATTCACCAAGCATTATGCTGACCGATTCAGCCTATATTTTGAGATTAATAGATGATTTATTGCCATATCATATTGATAAAAAGTAAAACCTCTCCAATTTGGAGGAAAAAAGGTACAAACCTTTTGATAGAAAATCTTCGCTTTAGCTTCAATGCCCTTCATTATGTCCATTGATGCACGCACACATCTATGTATTGACGCTACATTCCCCTACCAAAGAAAATATTTAGCACCTGAAAATAAAATAAGATCAAATCGAATGATATTCCATTAACATACAGTTTTAATTTACCTGGGCTCCTTCGACCAACGGAAGCGAGAGACACATTGTTCCTAAGACCTTGCCAAGCACGGCCACAGCCTCGATCTGTTGTCGTACCGAATATTGCTCCCATTTCATTAGCATTTGTACTTGTGGTATCAGAATATGCACTAGTTTCAGCTTCAGCCTCCCCCTTTGCAACAAAACGCGCTTTGCTGCCACCATATTTCGCATTTCTGCGATTCTTAGCCATGCGTAGAACATTTTCCTCTGTCATGGCCAGGAAAATGTCATAGTAGAAAAAATGTAAGACAAATGGAAACTATTAGTAATTTGAGTTGGATACATAGTGCATGTGACACCATAGTACAGTAAAGTAACATGTAGATATCTTTATTAATTATTGTACTAATTCTTTTACTAATTTTTTCACTGGTCTTGATAAATGGAGTGCTAGAGGTATTATCAACAATAATTACCAAAATCATGGTTCAAGGACTCCCAATTCTGATTCAGCTATTTCGAGTCGAAATCGACAAATTCCAATTTAATTAATACCCGATTGTCATAAGTATATAAAAAAAATTATAAATTAGTTCTATTTTTCATCCAATTTAACTGATTCTAATCTGATTCAGCCGATTCTAAATCTCGAGGACCGACTCTGACTATGACTCCAATTTTCCGATCAAAATATTGACCACACACCTATTGGATAGTCCCTTTTCTGCACTACCTTCAATAGAATTTTGTCTTTTCTTGTCTTATAGGGTTTATATACACAACCCCTTAGTTTCTTCACCAAGTTTGTGGTCAACTTGGTCAACTCCCTAATAATATGCTCATTTATATTATTTTTTAATTTTTATTTATTTTTAATAAATATTTAATATTTTAAAATAACTATATATAATTAAAATAGCAATTACCATTAATTTATAACAATCACTTATTTAAATATTTAAATGATCATCCCTCATTAAAAAAAAATAGCAATACTCATTCTTGTTGGAGAAATTAGGAATTACTTGTAAATGCACCATCCCATCAATTGTGAATTTAATACCAGTCAAGAATATTTTTTTTCTTTTTTTCAAATAATCTCCCTCACATGAGTTCTACTTACATTTTCTCTTTCTTATAAGAAGGCTTTTGGGCCCAATAGAAAATTCCAATTCAACAAACGAGACGCGCATTAAAAGATACCAAATGCTTTCTCTATTCCTATATTAACCCAATATATTAGCCATCAAAAGAATCATTAATCTAAATTATAATTAGAAGATGACCAAAAAACAAGAAAAGAAAAACTATTAATTGCACCCACTAAAGCTCTATTATGTTATGTCAAACTCAAACTTTGACCCCTCACTAATCTAAATTATAATTAGATGATTCTAATTACATACACAATTCAATACTTTTTCATCTAAAAGTACTCAATAAATATGCATGAATATCGCAGTTAAGTATCAAACTTTACCAACTTTAAAGTTATAGTTTAAGTTAAATAAATTACAAAACACATATATTTAAAAAAAGGAAAACATACATATTTAGATTTTAGATCAACCAGCAATTATAGTTGGAAAACAAAAAATTAGAAAATTCCAATTTTTTCATTTGTACCTCAGAAACAAATTTTCTGCGATCCATTGCAGAAACTGCACGAGCATTGATGAACCGCCACTGCATCACTCGTGCAATCAGAATTCTTAATCGATGAATCCTCTCCTCCTCTTCTAGGTCCAATTTCTTCCTTCTGGCAAACAACCCGATGACGCCTCCAACACTTCCGGTACTCATTCTCCCACAATCAACACTTTTCCGTCTCGGTGCAGCCTCCGTCTTTAAATCTACTTGAAAAAAAATCGCTATAATACAATTATATAATTTGTCTTGCTATACAATTCAAAAAAAATGTCTTGCTATAACAATTTGATATATTACTATTCAGATCCATATTTCTTTTTCATTTACCAATATCTGTTGAGCGACCGGGGGAGAGTGCCCATGCGGAGACGCCTCGCCTTGGACTGGGCTTTCTGCAAGCAGTGTCTGCGCAGAATGAAGGGCGTGGTGAAGAATACGAGTTGTTTTCTTTCGTATACATGTTCTTTTTCACGAGAGAACGAGAGAGAATAGGGGAGAAAACGGACGGGTCAGGCGAGGAGAAAGAATGGCGGGAAGGAACCTTGCTGCTGTTGTTGTTGCTCGTACTGCGCTGTGGCCTGATCAATTGTTGTAGTTTGTGTTTCTTCTTTTGATTTGATGAGAGGTTTGGAATATTGGACTCCATTGTTGAGTTTGGAGGTGGTGAGTAATGGCGGGAGGAGATGAATTGAGGAGGAGAATCAAGGTTCTTGGTTTTATATATTGAGTAAAATAATGGGGGAGAGAATTGCTCCTTGGGTGTTGAGAAAGGGCGGGAGAAACAAAGTGAACAAATAGTAAAACTCCTGGTAATAAATGAGGTCCCCTTCTAATTAAATGAATTTAATATTAATACAAAGAATGAATTAAAAAAACTTACAATTATTCAATAAAAATATTAAAAAAAAACCTATTATAACTATTCTTTTTGAGATAGTTGGTCAATAGCCTACTTAAGATTGTATTCAAAAAAGAATACAAGTATTTACATTTGGGTGGTAGGGTATTCAACCCTTGAAAACAAAAACAAGAAAGAGAACAGAAGGAAAAAACAGACTGTTTAATATACCTATGCAGGATTATCTAGAAGGGAAAAAGAAGAAGCGTCTTTCCCTAGTGGATCTTTATTTTATAAAAAAAAGTAATTAAAAATGAGCATTTTTAAGTACATAAAAAAGGGGCTAAGAAGGAAGAGTAGCTTCTTTTGAGACTCGATGATACGAGGAAAAGATAACTTTCCAACAAAAATTTGGGAAGTAAGGCTAATTAACTAGCCATTAACTACACAGGTAACTAGGTAAATTAGAATAGGTTCAATCTTCTCTCTATTAAGCATAAAAGATATTTTTTTACATCATCACATTAGCTCAAATAAGGAAAATAAAAGGAAAAAAAATGTGTCCTTGTGGCTTTACAGATGAAATCATGAAAATGTTGAGAAATTATGCTTGAGGGCTAAAGAACCATAATTTGGCAGTCTACCAGTATATTCAAAATACTCCATAATAAACTAGCATTGTTATCATTTTAATTAAAAACATCCACTTTTCGATGCTTTGATTTATTTTATCAATTGTCAGAATATAATATGAACTTTGTTATTACTTGTATATGATAAATGTAAAAGGATCATAATCCTTGGAATATTGTTTCCAATTTTTATAACAAACTAACTTTAATTCTACACTCATGTGGTTAAATTTTTTGCAGTCGCAGTAAACAGCTATAAAGATATTCAATTGAACATACAAAGGTTCAAGAAAATGAAAAAGATTAAAAATGAGAAGAGGAGAGCACGTCTGGGGTATTAAATTAGTTGAGTGAAAGCAAAAGAAAGAAACCTGTGGGAACAAAATAGATAGAAAAAAGTTCATCAAATTTTTTTTTTAAATGAGAAAATGGAAAAATTGCACGCACGACCTAATTTAGGTCAGAGTAGCAGAGCGCACGTTAATTTAATTAAGAATAAGAATTGTGTGAGAGTTTGCACGTCAGTATTGGAGTGGTCTATCTATCCTTTCACTTAGGATTTGGAAGAAACTCTGTTCCTATCCGAAAACCTATAAAATAGAATATGGGATTACTGATGTTATATCTTTCATGTGCTTAGTAAAGAAATTCATGTCAATGTTATACTCTGTTCGGCTCAGTCCAAACTCTGTTTCCAACTATAAAAAAATTATCCGAAATATATATCTTTTCTCATACGAGTATATCTTTCATCATGAACGTGTATGTTTTGTCATGTATCAATATTTTTTTTATTCATGTATCAATACCATATAGTTATACCATGTACTAGCTAGCGTATCTTTTATTATGCACTAGTAGCTGTATATTCTTTTTTTAAGTATACCAATATATATTATGCACTAGTAGCTGTATATTCTTTTTTTATTATAGTTATACCATGTACTAGCTAGCGTATCTTTTATTATGCACTAGTAGCTGTATATTCTTTTTTTAAGTATACCAATATATATTTTACTCAATAAATATATATTTATATTGTGTAATATCTATAAAATATATATCTTTGGTATGTATAATATATCTTAGCTAGCTGATAAAAACAGATTTTTTTCAACACCTGTCAGGTTGAAAATCAGGCTAATTGGTGACATGCCCATGTCACAATGTGAGGCTCTAACACAATATGGAATTGCCTATCACGTCACTAAGCGTTGTGCCCAAAAAATAATTTCGTATTATGCTAAAAATGCCAGAATCAAAATGTTACTTTTACCTCCAATACAAATACAAGTTGCTACATTTAAGCGCTCCAAAGATCTTTTAACTTCATTAAAAAAAGTCAAATTCAGTCTCATGTAAAAAGTTGAAAGTACTAAATGAACTTATAAAATCTGAAGCAGACTTTAAAATCTCATTTTCTATACTTAAGTTGAAAATCCAATTACGCTCCTGCAAACTTGAAATATTGAATGGGTTAAATGTGAAAATTTCCTTGCAAAAAAGTAAACAATTTGAACAAATGTACAAATATATTGAACAAAAAAAACAGACAAATAGAAGTAACAAACAACAAACGTTGTTGTACACTTGACTCGTTTACTCTTATAAAACAATTCAGTTCTTACCCTGAAAAAAAATCAACAATTGAAAAAAAAAAGCAAAAATAAAAAGAAATTCAAGGGTCTCCCTATAAAACCATAAAAATAGTCTCCCTCTCTATAAAACCTCCTTTAAAAAAATATAGTATAAACCATAAAAGAATACGACTAATATTTTCAGTCTCTCTCTCTCTCTCTCTCTAAATTCGGTCGGCCTTCTGTTTGAGCGTGATTTTATCTCCCAAACTGAGAGCGATTCCTTGTGTTTTGCTCCTGATTCTTATGTAACCGCTCAGCTTACCATCCGCCTGTTTTTCAACAGACACATTTACCAATGCGTCCTCATCAAATGCGCTTTTTGCGTACAGGTTCGCCGCCAGGAATCCGCACTCTCCGTCCAGTGCAGAACTGAGAAGAAATAATAAAATATTTTAAATTAGTGTGAAAGAAACAAGAACAAAAAAAATTGGAAAAAATAAAAGAAAAAGAAAGGAGAATATACGGAGGGGTGAGGCATTTCATGTTGGTAGATTTGATGATGTGATTTAAGAACTCTTTCTCGTCCTTAATTGATGTGCTTATCGCCACCTGGAAAAATGTATTTGACAGATTAATTAATTAATTAGGAGATCGGACAAGAAAATAGCACACTCGCAACAAAAGAAATAGTGATATTTGCAAAGAAAAAAATCCCTTGTATTATATTGAAATTGCAAAAAGGCCCCTCTATTATTAGAAATCGCAAACAAATAAACACTGCATTATTACCAAAATTGCAAAAAATCCCCTACATTATACCGAAATTGCAAAAAAAAACCTGAATTATTGCCAAAATTGCAAAAAAGCCCCTACCATTATTTAGAAGTCAACCCCGTTAGTTTCACTGAAATTTCAATATTTTTTTGTCAAACAATTATGATTTTTTCAAATAACTATTAAACTATGGTGTCATTTCGCAACTCATGGAACAGCCTCACGCAATTTCCAATAACACAAGGTCCCTTTCACAAATTTCCCAAAAGAAACTCACCTTATTATCCCATTCAAACTCGGCCCACATATTCCTAAACGCCACGTCATCACAATTTCCCGGCAAGATATAATCCATAATATCAATATGTATATCATTCAAAACAACAACATTCCTTTCAAACACATTACTCGTCTCATACACAATATTCCCAAAAATGACCCCGGCCTCAGTGGAGAAGACCTTATTCTCCTCCACTAACACAAGGGCATTTTTGGAAATTTCCCCAAAAACAATTACCCAAAAACCCAAAAAAAAAAAAAAGAAACAAATCGTACCTTATTCTCCCACTCGAACTCCGCCCACATGTTCCTAAACGCGACGTCATCACAATTCCCCGGCAAGATATAATCCATGATATCAATATGTATATCATTCAACACAACAACATTCCTTTCAAACACATTACTCGTCTCGTAAACAATGTTTCCGAAAATGACCCCGGTCTCGGTGGAGGAGACCTTGATGCTGGCCTTGATCTGCTTCGAGGACTCAGGGGCGAGAGTGTAATTTTGCGGGCGGTCGACGAGTTTTAAGTCGCCCATGGTGGAGAGTTCCAGGCAGAGGTTTTGAAGGGTGGAGGAGGTGCGGTTTATGACTGTTACGTCGAGGACTATGTCGTAGTGATGCACCTGTGTTAGGAAAAGGATTTTATTTTTATGATTTGAGATAGGTTTTTATATTCTTTTTTATTTTTCGTAAATTCACTTTATTTTCAGTTGTATTATGAATGATTTATAGAGTTTAATATTGAACTTAATATGCAGTAGAGACTACAGATAATGTTCATCTACACCTATATAATGTACTTCTACATGCACTAATTAATAAAAGGCTTTATAATTTCAATCAATTCATTCACACCCTTTTTCTTGAAAATCTGTGTAAACTTAACTAACCTTCATTAAGTAATTTTTCGATTTTTTAAAGCAAGTACAGAAAGAAATGGTATACAAATACACAACAATTCTTATCTTCATTACGTGATACATGCATACATGCAATATTCCCTATGTTGTGCAGTTATTTGTAATTCAAATAATTATGCATCAAACCGTCCCTTAATATTAAAAAGACAAAGAAAATTGAACAGATCAAATGCCAAGTGACAGTACTATAGCATAAGCCTCAGCATATTTTGCAGGTCTTAATACTAAAAAAGAAAAGAAAAACAAAACAAAATTAATAAAACATCAAGTGAGAGTACTTACCGTAACGTAAGCCTCGGCGTAAACCGGGTCTGAGAACCCGGTAAGCTGCAGGACCCGGTTGAGTCGGTTCGCATCATCAGAATCCCTCGTAAATTCACCAGTTGCTCTTTTCAAGTCATCTTGTACTGAATCTTCCAGCTCCAGCTGGCTCATTCCCTTCAAAGTTTCAATAATAATTACAAGGTAAATATAAATATGGTATGTTTTGGAATTTGGAAGGAGGGTTTTGATATTTTTGTTTTCAGAGGGGTAAATCAGATAAGTTTTGAGATTTTGAAGGGGGTAAATAATTAGATATGATATGTTTTGAGGTTTGGAAGGATGAATTTGATATTTACATTTTTAGAAGGGTAAATATGATATTTTCAAGTTTCGAAAGGACAAATATCAAATTCCGCCAAAAATTCAATCACAATCAGACAACAATTAACAACTAACCCATAAAGCACAATCAAACTTGAATAAAAATCAATGAAACCAACCTTTCGGCTCTTCAAGTGGTAAAAGTCAATCAAATCATCGCACTGAGCATGCAAAATTTGCGCCTTGGCCCTCAATTCTTCCGTCTCTCTAAACTGCTTTTCAGCCAGCATCCTTGCGAAACTCACTCTACATGACTCGAGCCAAACTTTCCTCAGTTCATCTCCAGTATTACAAAGCAGTCTCACACACATCACGATCCTATCTTTCGAATCATTGTCAATTCCATTGATCGCAAAATTAGATTCACCCAATTGGAGAATAGAAACCATTATTAGTAAACTTTCTGTAAAAGCCTTGTTTGTCTCGGTTTTGGAAGTTTGGATTTCATCGAGGCGTAAAACGAGCTTGGTGAGAGTTGAGGAAACGACTGAGGCGAGAAAGAAATCGCCTGAAAGAATTAGGGATCTCAAATTTGGGGCGTTTTTTTGACCTGGTAAAATTGAAGGGGTAATGTTGAAAGATTCTGACGCGGCGGTTTGAGTCGCGTAAGTACCGTCTGATAAAATAACAGGCCGGCGAGAGGAAATTAGGGTTGGGTTTAGGGTTTGTTGGGCCGGTTTTGAACCGTCAGAAACTTGTTCGGTTTCTTCTGACGAGTAAAAAGGCAGCTCACCTAAGCACTGTTTGATGGTGGAAATAGCGGTTTGAACTTCGGTGAGAGAGAGAGAATACTCCCCTAAGATCCACAGAGCACAAGAGCAAACTCTCGACGCGCGAATCTGGTAAAAAGTGTCGATTAATCGCTGAATCATGGAAACCCTAAGTTTAGGGTTTGTCTCAATAATTTCCCGCACGAAAAGCACTACATCAATTGCTGATGCAACATTTGAATCGCCAAGGAAGTCCATGAGTAAATGCACAACAGACCCTGCAACTTCTGGAAATTTCACAGTACAGGCGTGAATCGCCTTGACCAACATTTGTCTGTATTCACCGCTGGAATCCTTGTCAGACTCGCCAGCCTGAGTTTTCACCACCTCTTTTTTCATAAACAAAACCACCTCATCCACATTTTTGGGGGAAACTAAGTCCAAAACCATATCTAGAACTTTACGCCTTACATCGGGATTTGGGCTCGAAAGAGCCCTCAATACGTCCATTACTACTTCTGACATGACCTCACGATGAGCCGCGCGAAGCTCATTTAATCGATCGAGTATAATCAATTTCACATTATTGTCGCTTTGTGACGATAACAGCTGGCAGTACGTGTCAGCGGCGGCTCGAATGGCGGTCGGAGCGGAGGAGAGAGAAACTAAAGCGCCGGCACATTCATACACGACAGCCGTGTTGGGAGAAGAGAGGAGAGAGATGATGATCTTGATGTGCTTGCCTTTGTCAGGCCGGTTTGTACGGCATATTTTACGGATCAGCTCTAAAACGGCCATTTGGAGTAGATCGGGCCATTCAGTGACCCGATCTGAGTTGGACAAGAGGTAGAACACGGCTCGATCTTGGCTGCAATTGCACAGCATGAGAAACGCGTTGCGTCTGGCCGACGGATCTTGTTCAGAACCGAGGGTTTTTTCCACCAGTTCAGGCGCGTCAGGCAGAAGCTGCTCGCCGTTCGGCAAACGGTAGATCGACGACACAGCAAGCAAAGCATTCCTGCGAATGAACGGATGCCGATGCTCGAGATTCACCAAAACAGAAGGGATCAACGGCTCAAGAATCTCAGGATTCGAAAGCCGGCATAAGAACCTCAATGTAACCCCTCTAATATACTCGTTCGGGCTCTGTAAATTGTTCCTCAGATTCTGACAGATCAGGATCATTTCCGGCAGCACTCTCCCTTTCGAGTCCGTTTTGTCGATGATTTCCAAGTACAACAACAGGAGCTTTTGCACGGTGTGGTCTTCGGACGGGAGGACGTAACGGACGATGGTTATAAACAGCTGCGGGAGCGTCTCGCCGTTGAGGAGCAGCATCACGGCCCGCTTCATGGCGTCCACCTTAGCGGCGACGTCGCTGCCTTCTAACGCTTCCTTGATCTCGTTGGCCATGGCCGGCGTGCCCTTGTCGAAATGCACGAGGAGCGTGGATGGTTTCTCCATTGCTGGATCTGAGAGAGGAAGAGGGAGAAGGAGATCTGAGATTTGAGATCCGAGGAGAGGGAGCGTTGAGGATTGAATTTGGGGAGGAGAGGAAGGGACTACGAACGATACAAAGCACGTTGCTTAGTCAAGTGTCATACGAGCGGAACGTGTATTGGGCTGGTGATGCTAATGATTTA
Organism: Juncus inflexus; assembly: GCA_024447665.1. NCBI lineage: Eukaryota > Viridiplantae > Streptophyta > Magnoliopsida > Poales > Juncaceae > Juncus > Juncus inflexus. The sequence goes on from JAJHPC010000003.1 coordinate 1,627,530, forward strand.
TGAAGAAATGCATGAAACTGTTAGTATTTTGGGCCGGACTAGTGCTTACGAGAGTCAGTCAGTATATAGGGAATGTTACATGTAACGTTGATACTCGATAAATCCAGTCATATTAACTCTAATCTCTTATTTTTCACCTATTCCTCAAGATATCACATCATCACTTTTATCTCCACCGTTCGATAAATTTTTTTGTCAAATTTCAGCCATTCATTTTCTCAAATTTATTGATATTTTATGGCAACATATTTATGATTATTAAAACATAATCATATGATTGGTTGATTTAGTGTTTTGTGTTTCATTCCTGATTTAGTGAGAAACGTTATAAATTTGTTTCTGACCATCAGATCTTAATCAGATGGTTTCAATTAATCATAGTTCAAAGTTATGTTCAATTATTAATATCAATAGTTAATGAATAGTTAATTATTAATATCACTCATTAAAATATAAATAAATTTTCTTTTCTTCTTTAAAAAATTATAATTCTTAATGAAATATTTTATTTCTCATGATAAAATCATCAAATATAAATTTGTTGGAATTTTCTCTTTATTTTGAGTTACATATTGTTACGGTTCTAATTTAATTATTTTCTTGCTAAAATATGTGAATAAAGACTATATAAAAGAACAACTAAAAAAAATGATATGCTCATTAATTTATGCCTTATACCTTATTTTTCATCTTACTTTAAGCATTCTCAAGAGACCTATCGTTAATTTTATCTCGGCCGTTAGATCAAATTTTTATCAAATCTTAATTTTTCATTTAAATTCACATGGTCAGTTAGATTAATGTTTCGTGTTATATCTCCAATTACGTGAGAACTATTATATAAATTTGTTAGAATTTTCTGATGGTGTTATGCCCTAGGCCAAAGTGTTTGTGACCTAGATGATGGATTGTAATAACAAACATAATATTTATTCTAAGATATTTCATATAATATGTGCGTATAGGTTATTTTAATATAATTAAAATAGACCATGAATATGCAATTCGAACTTTTATGTCATCAAAGTGCGTGACTTTGATAGTAAAACTATAAAGTGTTATGAATGCTATTCTAAATCGTCCCCGGGTCATTTATAGGATATTTGTGGAGACAAATATACTTGCGAGATACATATAAATATATATTTATATACAAGCTATAAATGTACACCGGTATATTAGTTGACTCGATCATTATGTTTTACCGATCATGGATAAATAGTTATCAAGTCATTAACATAGGTATATGTTAGAGATCATATACTTGGATCGACCCGCCATAAGAATGCTACATGTTTTACGTCATTAGCGATTCTTGTAACATAAAGTATTTATAGTCCTTTGACCTGAGATTGTCTCGGTTCCCAACATGAGTAATTTTATACTTTAATATAATCTAACACTGCCTTTAACCGGGTGGTCATAACGGTTATGATTAGGTATACAATGAATCATGTAGAGGGATGAGTGCAATCAAGACGGGATTTGTTCCTCTCATAAATGAGAGAGATATCTTTAGGCCTCTTGATGAATTGAACTGAAGAAATGTACGATCATACTCAAATGAATTAATAAGAGTTATTAATGTCATTTGTTCTTGTTCAGTTTAATTCGGAATCAAGAAATATTAATCGATTAATATAAGGATGGCGTCTTACATGCCTTATGATCGATATAGATATCGCGTGACAAAGGGACTAAATACGTGATTGTTGATTAGGTAAATCGGATCATCGATATTCACTTAAATTGGGTAGTCATGATGGCTTGCTAGAGTCCGCTCATGATTTATGACTGTCAAGTCTATTGCCAACATTAAGTGAACCTACATGGTCACACACAAAGAACAAACCGAAACGGCCGCAGAAAATCCTAGCAACTTATATGATGAGTTGCATAAGAATGTCACAAAATATATTGTCATCTTATGTGATAAGATGTGATATGTATGTATATAAAGACTATGAGCACAAAAGATCATGTAATCTAGAAGAGTCTAGATGATGGCATATGGATAATGATGAGTGATGTCATACACATCTTTTAGTGTGAAGAGACATAACTCTTCACCTCTATATAAGGACATAGAGGACTCCAAATTCACAACACAACACATCATTCTCTCTCTCATTATTTCTCATTATCTTTTGTGAGACAAAAGAGAGAAAATATACTTTCTAATTTGTATGACAAAATTATGAAAGGTACTTTCTTTTTGTATGACAAAAATGAAAGAGTGTGATTATATGAGAGGAATTATATACATCTTTTGTGAGATAAAATAAGAAGGGTTTTCTTATGCAAGAGGAGAACAAGCTACTAGCATATATATTGTTCTTCTTCCCGTTTTAAGAAGTTTGTTCGTGTGGACTCCGGTAGAGGCGTTCGTACTTTTGGCGCTTGTGATCTATTCGGCCTAAGAAGATGAGAACGGTTTGTTGAGAGTTTTGGTGGAGACCGATTGTGTGTGCGGTAGATGACTTCCACACGATCCGACCTAGACGGACGTAAAATCGGTTAGGACGGTAACCGGTTTAGAGACGCATGGACAATACGCATGGTTTGAGCGTTACGGATTAAGCGTAATCCGAAAGGTATCTTTAAGATTTATTTTTTTGATTTAACCGATATGCACGGATCCTCGGATTGGTTTTGGACGAAATTTTTGTTTTCCGCTGCGTTATGCACGTATGAAACCCAACATTTTCTCTTTATTTTGAGTTCCATATTATTATGGTTCCAATTTTTTTTCCGCTAAATATGTGAATATAGACTATATAAATGAAGATGTATAAAAATAATATACTCATTAACTAATATCTTGGCCGTTGGATTAAAGTTTTTTGAAATACTAGCTTTTCATTTAAATTATTACTACAATATCATGTACCAATAATTAATGAAGAGTTTACTCATTAAAATATAAATAATTTTTTTTCTTTAAAAAATTATAATTCTTAATGAAATATTTTATTTCTCATGTTAAAACCATCAAATATAAATTTGTTGGAATTTTCTTTTTATTTTGGGTTCCATATTGATATGGTTCCAAATTTTTTCCGCTAAAATATGTGAATATAGACTACATAAATAAAGATGTACAAAAATGATATGCTCATTAACTTATACATTATATCCTATTTTTCATCTCTCTTTGAGCATTCTCAAGAGACCTATTTGAAATCTTAGCTTTTCATTTAAATTATTATCAAAATATCACATAATGACATATTGTTGTGATTCCAATTTCATTTTTTCTTGATAAAATATTTGAATATAGACTATCTAAAAGAACATGTAATAAAATAATAAGCTCATTTACTCTTATCATGTTCTTTTACCCCTCTCGTGAAATTCTCAAGAGAACTACTATCAATTATTTAACATGATTTGTAAAAAGGAAATATGATATTATGTATATGAAAAAAATATGTTTACTATATACATAAGAAAATGTAACATTATTCATTTTCCAAGAAAAAAAAAGCTGTCACGACTATTAAGTAATATAATATAGTTTTTAATACTCGAAATTTTATTTGATATGATAGTTCTTACATAATTGGAGATATAATACGAAACATTAATCTAACTGACCATGTGATATTGTGATAATAATTTAAATGAAAAGTTAAGATTTGAAAGAATTTTGAACCAACGGACGAGATAAAATTGACGATACGTCTCTCTTGAGAATACTCAAAGAGAGATGAAAAATAAGGTACAAAGTATAACTTAATGAACATATCATTTTTGTACATGTTCTTTATATAGTCTTTATTCACATATTTTAGCAAGAAAATAGATAAATTAGAACCTTAGCCATATGGAACCCAAAATAAAGAGAAAATTACAACAAATTTATATTTGATGATTTTAACATGAGAAATAAAATATTTCATTAAGAATTATAATTTTTAAAGAAGAAAAGAAAAAAAAAATTTAATGAGTGAACTCTTCATTAACTATTGATATTAATAATTAAATATAACTTTGAACTTTGATTTGTTGAAACCATATGATTAAGATCTGGTGGTCAGAAATAAATTTACAACGATTCTCACTAAATCGGGGATGTAGCACAAAACATCAATTCAACCAATTATATGATTATGTTTTAATATTCACACACATGTTGCCATAAAATATCAATAAATTTGAGAAAATAAAAGGTTAAGATTTAACAAAAAAATTTATCGAATGGTCAAAATAAAAGTGATGATGTGAAGTGATGATGTGGCATTTTAAGGATATAAATGAAGATGTACAAAAATAATATGCTCTTTAACTTATACCATAGCCATTGGATCAGAGTTTTTTGAAATCTTGGCTTTTCATTTAAATTATTACCACAATATTATGTACCAATAGTTAATGCAGAGTTTACTCATTAAAATATAAATAATTTTTTTTTCTTCTTTAAAAAATTATAATTCTTAATGAAATATTTTATTTCTCATGATAAAACCATGAAATATAAATTTGTTGGAGTTTTCTTTTTATTTCCACATTGTTATGGTTCCAAAAAATTCCAACTAAAATATGTGAATATAGACTACATAAATAAAGATGTACAAAAATGATATGCTCACTAACTTATACAATATATCCTATTTTTCATTTCTCTTTGAACATTCTCAAGAGATCTATTTGAAATATTAGCTTTTTATTTAAATTATTATCACAATATCACATAATGACATATTGTTATGATTTCAATTTCATTTTTTCTTGATAAAATATATGAATATAGACTATCTAAAAGAATAAGTAATAAAATGATAAGCTCATTTACTCTTATCATATTCTTTTAGCCCTCTGTGAAATTCTCAAGAGAACTACTATCAATTTTCTCTCCGCCGTCGAATCAAAAAATTGATCAAATATTAGCTTTTAATTTAAATTATTATCATAATATTACATGATTAGTTAGATTAATGTTCAGTATTATATCGCTGTTATGTGAGAACTTTCATCTCAAACAAAATTTCGAAATATTGAAAACTATATTATATTACTTAATGTATTAAGCGTTTCATAATAACATATATGTAATATATACAATTTTAACATCTAAAAAAATAAGAAAAATAGTCGTGACAATTTTTTTTGAATAAAATGGGTAATATTATATTTTTCTATGTAGTATACATATTTTTCCCATATATATAATATTAAATATAATAATAATTTTTTTTAAAGTTAATAATATATAATTTAATCTTATGCCGTTTCAACTAAAATTTTCGAAATAAATTATCTTGCTTTTTTTATCTCATTCAACTAAGCCTGATTAATATTTAATTTTTTTTTCTAATATAATATGTCAAGACATAATGACGTAAGAAAATCAAAGACAATAATTTTGAATTCTCATATATTATTAATATTATGTACTATGGATTCACAAACTTTAATTTTGAATTTTCATAATTGCAAGTTATACATTATTATATTGAAATGACTATTAAAATTGAAATATTCTCCGCGAAACGCGAGCATTATCCTAGTTAATATTAATACTAGGTTGACACCCGCGCATTGCTGCGGGTATAAAATTATTATGAAAGATTTTTTTTCAAAACACACTAATTGTAGACCTTAAAAATATTTTAATATTAATTAATATTTTTTTTCTTTCTCATGACATTTTTTCTAAAGTTAATTAACTTTATTAAACTTAAATAAATAAATTAATATTTTATAATTAAGTTTAAGAAATATTAATTAACTTTAAGAACCTTATTAAAATAATTTTTGTATACTTTATTATGTAAATCATTAGAATTATTTTAATATAATTTTATGAAATTTAAGAATTTTTTCAAGTGAGAGAGACTAATTGAACTTAAAGATTTAAAAAAATTTTAAGTATTTTTTTATTAAACTCAATATTTTTTTTTTAAATTATTTCAAAGGGAAGAAAGATTAATTAATATTCTTTTTTTTTATTATTAGAGTAAGAAAGTAATATTGTTTGTTAATAACTAATGATAATTGTTTTTGGCAATAATGTAGGTTTTTTTGTGAAATTTCTAATAATACAAGGACTATTTAGCAAGTTTGAGATATTATAGGGGCTTTTTACAAATTTCTATAAATATTAAGTAAGGACTTTTTTATATAATTTTAAATAATGCAGGAGCTCTTTTGTAATTTCTATTTTATGTAGGGAATTTTGTAATTTTCAATATTGTAGGGACATTTTTGTAATATCGTGATAAAATAAGGGCCCTTTGCAAATTTCCTAAGAAATGTTTAAATATTTTTTTTTGCAATTATTGAGTAAGGATTTTTTTCATAATTTCTAATAATATAAGGATTTTCAATTTTAATATAATATAGGGACCTCTTTCTAAATATCCCAAAATCAATGGAGATCTCTCTTGATAGATTAATTGAGAAGATTTTTCTATCTATCTAAATTTGATGACTCACATGAGTCTTACTTTCTCATCCACTATAATAGATAGTAAAATTACCAAGTAATATTAATATTAATATCAATATTAATAATAGGTTTAAATGCTGACAATTTTACTTTTTTTTACTAAGCTTCCAGGTCACATTTTTAATTTATTAGGTTAAATTTCAGTCTTTAGATTAAACAATTTACCATTAATATTAATAGGTTAAAAAGCTGAAAATTTACTCTTCTACTGAGCTTCCACGTCACACCCTTTTTATTTGAATCATTAGATTGAAAATTTTTACTTATCAGGTTTAATTTCAGACCTTAGATTAAAAAATTTACCATTAATAACCCCCCCCCAAAATTCTAGCATCCAACGGTGTCCCCAAAAGAGGCCACGTCACCCTCTTTTGGGGACCGTTGGATGGGGTGATGTGGTTCGATATGGAACGTTCGATCGTTTAGAGTTTATGATATTTTATGGCAATTTCTGTGTAGTTTCTGTGTAGTTAGATGGTGTCAGAATATGATTGGTCAAAATTCGGTGTTCTGCGTTATATTCTGATTTAATGTGAAATGTCAAATCAAATATAATTAATTATTTTGAAAACTAAACTGTGTAACTTATGTGTTGTGAGTTATAATATCAATAACCACCGAATACTCGCTATACATAATACATTCCTAAATAATAATAATTTTTTTTTAAATAATGATTTATCAAAAAAAAATGGGCCCACATGTCACTCTCTTTCTTTCTCTCCCTGAAATAAAAAAAATAATGATTTCCAAAATAAATAAAAAAAAGGTGGGGCCCTCTTTCTCTCTCTCTCTCAAATAATTAAAAAAATAAATAAATAATTCATTTTTCAAAAAAAAATGTGGGTTCCATGTGTCTTTCTCTCTTAGGTAATTTTCTCCCAACGTTTTATTTCAAAATATGATTTTTTTAGTGGCTCATTTTTTTGTGAAAAAAATGAAAAATAGAACAAGGATGATGCTATCTTTCATTCAGGATCTCAATTGTTATACTTTCGAACGCACCATTATGTTTTCTCATAATGACTTTTAATATCTCGTGTCTTCATTCGACTGGATTGAATATCACAATATCAGATAACATTATGCTCATTCCTATATAAAAATAAAAAAAATAAGAATTTATCAAAAAAATGCGGGTCTCATGTGTCACTCATTTTATCTCTCCCTCAAATAAATAAAAAAAATAGATTAATAATTTCAAAAAAAGTGAGCCCTCTCTTTCTCTCTCCCTAAATAATTAAAAAAAAAAGAAAATAAATAAATAAATCAGTTTTCAAAAAAAAAAAAAAAGAATGTGGGCTCCATGTGTGTGACTTTCTCTAAAGTAATTTTTTCCTAACGTTTTCTTCCAAAATATGATTTTTCAATAGCTCAATTAACAAAAAAATGAAAAATATAATAAGGATGATGAAATCTTTCATTCAAGACCCCAATTGTTATACTTTCGAACGCACCATTATGTTTTCTCATAATGACTATTAAAAATAATTTATATAGATTTTTTATGATTATTAATTCAGAAGATAAATTTAATGTATTAATTATTAAACAATAAAAATGATAAAAAACACAACGGAGCGTGAAAATTCTCCTAGTAGATTTAAATACTGAAAAATTTACTCTTCTACTAAGCTTCCACATCACTCTTTTTATTTGAGTGATTAGATTGAAATTTTTTACTTATCATGTTTAATTTCAACCCTCATATTGAAAAATTTACCATTAATAATAGGTTCAAATGCTGAAAACACTCTTTTATTAAGCTTCCACATCACCCTTTTTATTTGAGCCGTTAGATTGAAATTTTTTACTTATCAAGATTAATTTCAGTTCTTAGATGAAAAAAATTATCACTACGAGACAAGTGTCAAATAAGGTTTACGTGTCTAGATTTTCCTCCTAGATAGAGGTGTACATTCAGTTCGGTTTATTCAGTTACCGAACTGAACCAGTCAATTTCGATTAATTTGGTTCGGTTGTTCGGTCAATTCGGTTTGGGTCGGTTCGGTTCAAGTTTTTTTTATTATTCGGCTAATTCAGTTCAGTTCGGTTTTGGTTTCGGAAAATCGAATAATCCGAACCGACCGAATGATATGTCAAATTACTAATTTATAATGATTTGATACTAATATTTTGATTACGTATATTAATATTAATTAGTATGGTCATTGTTCGGTCTTAAAAATATTAATTTTGATGTAACATTGTTTAGATTTCTTGTTAATTCGGTTCAACCAAATAAACCGAAATAAAATTCGGTTTACTCGATTCGGTTCAAAATTCGGTTCAATTTTTATTTGATTCGGTTCGGTTTAATTCGGTTTGGTCTTATTCTGTTCGGTTTGAATCGAACCAACCGAATGAACACCCCTACTCCTAGATTTGTCCGCCTCTCTCTCTCTCTCGGAGAACCATAACACAACTCCCTCCTTGAGAGCCCTAATGTCACGAGACAGATTCACAATAGTAGAAATTGAATAGAAATTGCATGAAAATCGATAGAAAGTGAATGAAATTCGATATATTCTTAAGGCCTTATGAAGAAATCAAATTGTTAATATTTTTGGTCGAATTAATGCTTTGTAGTTCTCCCTAAAAAGTAATTATATAACTAACGATACCAAATAAATATTATGTATCAAGATATTTCTACAATAACAAATTTCCAGTATCTTCTATAATAATAATAATAATAATAATAATAATAATAATAATTAAATTTATATATAATATTTCTATATTGTTTCTCGAATTATTCTAAACTTGTAATACTGCTTGCGTTTCATGACCCTAAAGGGGATCCGAAACCCGTTTTCCCTTCCGTTAAACCCTACTCTACCAACAAATCAACGACAGCAGCCAGTGATCAACACTCCCGAAAGCTCGCGAATCGCGTCCCTCGCCTCTCTTCTCTCCATTTCTCTCCCTCCTCTTTTCTCGTACGCACAAGCCAAGCCGAGATGCAGAGGTTGAAGGCCTTGGCCGGAATGCGGCGCTCGTTAGCCCCTCTCCGATCTCTCTCCGGCCCCAAATCCCTCTCCGCCGCCCTCTCCAGTTCGACCCAGGACGAAATCCTCCAAAACGAAGTAAACCTCTCGGTCCATGCTCTTTCTCATTTATTTGATTTTTATCTCGTACCTGTGTCTGAATCGATCGAATTGGGTTCGATTTTCACTTCTTGTTTAGGTTCTTGTTGAAGGCAGAGCCAGCTCGAGGGCAGCGATTCTCAACCGGCCTGATTTCTTGAATGCTCTCACTACCAACATGGTATTTTTATTCTTTAATTTGCGAATGCAAATGATATTTTGAGGTTTTGAAGGGGCGAACAAGAAATAGCTTCATTTTCTTTTTGCTGTTTCATGGTGCAGACAAGGTGTTTGATGATTTGTCTTTGTGGTTTTGTACAGGGAGTTAGGTTGAAGAAGCTGTATGAGTCTTGGGAAGACAATCCTGACATTGGGTTTGTGACAATGAAGGTAGATTTTGTCTTAATTTAAACATAATTATGAGTTTTATATAATTAATTGTTATAATAAGTATTTACATTTGTATTTTATTTATGTAAAGGGCAGTGGCAGAGCATTCTGTGCAGGAGGCGATATTGTTTCATTATACAAAAATATCAATCAAGGTATATTTTTATTTTTTACAATTTCTTTTCATTTTTTTTTTAATAAACTGAACATTTAATGTTTTTTCTTTATCTAATGTGTGTAGGTAAAACGGAAGAGTGCAAAGATTTCTTCAGAAACTTGTATTCGTTCATTTACGTGTTGGGCACCTATTTGAAACCTCATGTAAGTAACTAAATTAAATCGATTTTTATTCATCATAATTAATTGTAATTTTTATGTATATATATTTTTTTAAATTTTTGCAAAAAAAAGGTTGCGATTTTGGATGGAATAACAATGGGAGGAGGAGGCGGAGTTTCGATTCCTGGAACTTTTCGTATCGCAACTGATAAGACTGTTAGATTATATGGTTTTATTAGTAAAATTATAAAAAAAAACCTTAACTTTTCTGAATTTTAAAAAGACTTTACTTTTTGGATTCCCTAAAAACCCTTATAGAGTTAATTGAGTTTTTTTCTCGCTACATGTACTTTCTCTGTTCATTGTTAGGTTATAGAAATGACGAATTTACCGTTATGCGACTGAATACTATATAATTAATGCAAATCAATATTGAAAAAAAAATTCAATTAACTTTATGGGGGGTTTCTAGGGAATCTAAAAAGTTAGATTTTTTTTGCAAAATATTCATAAACTTGGGGCTTTATTTTTATAATATTAAATAATCTTTTCTTATTCCCTTTGATTTTCTCATTCAATAACATCATGAAGTACCCCAATTTAATAATTTATGCGTTCGGTCCAGTAATTAATTGTATCTCCTTTCAAACTTTCAATTCCTTATTTTTATTTGTTTGTTATTTATTTTATTTATATTATTTATTATTATTATTTTTAGATATTTGCTACACCAGAAGTTCATATTGGATTCCATCCTGATGCTGGTGCATCTTTCTATCTCTCTCACCTTACAGGTCATGTAGGTGCGATTCTAGTTATAACAATAATTAATAATAATAATATTATTATTATTATTATTATTATTATTATTATTATTATTATTATTATTATTATTATTATTATTATTATTATTATTATTATTATTATTATTATTATTATTATTATTATTATTATTATTATTATTATTATTATTATTATTATTATTATTATTATTATTATTATTATTATTATTATTATTATTATTATTATTATTATTATTATTATTATTATTATTATTATTATTATTATTATTATTATTATTATTATTATTATTATTATTATTATTATTATTATTATTATTATTATTATTATTATTATTATTATTATTATTATTATTATTATTATTATTATTATTATTATTATTATTATTATTATTATTATTATTATTATTATTATTATTATTATTATTATTATTATTATTATTATTATTATTATTATTATTATTATTATTATTATTATTATTATTATTATTATTATTATTATTATTATTATTATTATTATTATTATTATTATTATTATTATTATTATTATTATTATTATTATTATTATTATTATTATTATTATTATTATTATTATTATTATTATTATTATTATTATTATTATTATTATTATTATTATTATTATTATTATTATTATTATTATTATTATTATTATTATTATTATTATTATTATTATTATTATTATTATTATTATTATTATTATTATTATTATTATTATTATTATTATTATTATTATTATTATTATTATTATTATTATTATTATTATTATTATTATTATTATTATTATTATTATTATTATTATTATTATTATTATTATTATTATTATTATTATTATTATTATTATTATTATTATTATTATTATTATTATTATTATTATTATTATTATTATTATTATTATTATTATTATTAGACAACAGAATTGAATTTTATTACTTTTCCCTTTTTATTTTTTGATTTATTTAGGGGAGTATTTAGCACTGACAGGAGAGAGACTTAATGGTGTGGATATGCTTGCTGTTGGTCTTGCGACACATTATGCAATTAGTGAGGTTAGTTCTATCTATATTAATATAATACATATTTTTGACAAAATGTAGTTTCTTTTTAATTATTTGGTTATATTTTTTATTAAGCGTCAATTAAGCAATTAAACAATGTATAACTGAAAAAACAAGTACAACAGAAAGAATGCAAACTTAAACTGAAATGAAGGTTATTGAATGAAATTCCAGCCGCTAAGCTAAGTTTTGGGCTGGTTTGGAATAATATAATCATTGTGATAATATAATTATTATTTTTTTCTTTTCTTGATGCAGCATTTGGATTTAATAGATGAGAGGCTGTCAAAGTTAGTTACTGACGATCCGTCAGTGATAGACTCATCTCTTGCTCAATATGGGGATCTTGTTTATCCTGATAAAAACAGCATTGTTCATAGGTTTTTTCTCTTTATTTTTTCTATTTTATTATTTTCTTGCTCCACTTGTTTAATTAATTGTCGTTCTGAAATTGTTATTTGGCCGTATTTTCATGTTTAAGCTATGCTAACGACAGATAGCCTGCCCCAGTAAAGCAGAAAATATGAATTAATAGTCTTAATTAAGCAAAAAAGAGCTAAAAAAATAATAAACCAAAACCGATTAAATGCGGAATTATGTGGTCCTTAAATGACTGAAATATTCCTAAATGACTGCAATAGTCCTGATAGTTAATTCTCTCGTAATTGTGAATTTTTTTGGTTTTATATTTTATATTTCCTTTGCAATAATAATTTCAGATTGGACGTGATAGACAAATGCTTTGGCCGTGAAACAGTTGAGGAGATAATTGATGCTTTGGTAAACCTTTTTTCTCTCTCATTTATTTTTAAACAAATTTATTAAAATTAGATTCTTATAATAACATATCATGGTATTGCATTCTGCAATTAAGCAACAACTTACTCTCAATTGTACAACTAAGACGCAGTCAATTCAATTTTTTGACTTAAATTAAAATAAATAAATAAATAAATAAATAAATAAATAAATAAATAGGAAGATGAGGTGGCAAGAACAAATCAAGATTGGTGTAACTCTGCATTAAAGAAGATGAAAGAAGCTTCTCCTCTCAGTCTGAAAGTTTCTTTAAAATCGGTACTCGTTTTTCATTTTTTAATCCAAGTATTTGGTGAAATCAGAATGCTATTTTTCTCTATTTAACCTTAAATTTTGCAATTTTGCAATTATGCCCTTCATTTTTTTATTACCAAATTCTTATTTGCAGATAAGAGAAGGAAGATTTCAGACTTTAGATGAGTGTCTTGTGCGTGAGTACCGCATGTCTTTGCACGGCATTTCCAAGAAAATCTCTCATGATTTTTCTGAGGTATATTCCCGCCCCCCCTTCTTTTTTGTGTGTGTGTGTGTGTGTAAGTGGGGAACTGAAGATATGGAAAGTGGTTCTTTGAGCATTTTGCTGATCTTGATCTAGTTGCAACTTTTGTCCGTATCAAAATATTATGCTACCGTTTTTTGTAGTTTTATATGGATCGAGCCGTTTGATGTGATGTTTTAAGCTGAGTACCTCTATATAGGCTAATAAGCAATTTGTTAATTCCTTTTTTTTTGTTTTCGGTTATTTTTATAGGGCGTCAGGGCAAAATTGGTTGAAAAGGATTCCACTGCAAAGGTAGTTTGTAGAAATCTTTTTTTGTGATATGTACTTTGACATAATTAAGCTGGAATTTCACTATACCTTCCAAAAACAGGACATATCAAATTTACAATCCAAAACTGGAAATAACAAATTTACGCTTCAAAAGCTGCATATATAAATGTGTCCACCAAAAATTATATCAATTATTTTTTTTAAATTTTGCGTTTCTCAAGGGTATATTTTGGATATGTATATTCGATTTTGTCTTTCATAAAGGTATATATTTAGGACTCGTGTAATGTAAAGGTATAATGAAAATTCCTCTAAATTACTCATTTATATATATTTTTTTTCCTTTTTTTGCAGTGGGACCCACCTACTCTAAAAGACGTATCAGAAGACCATGTTGATGCATATTTTTCACCGCTTGGGGAATTCGAAAGTGAGTTGAAGCTCCCTACTCATTTGAGAGAGGCTTTTATTTAAGTCACAAATCATTTAAACTCTTTGTTGTTTTGGATTATTATAGCGGTAGCCAATACAGGTGAATTTATTGAATAATTTTTTTGGTCAAGTCATTGTTGCTATTTCAAATCATTATTGACGTTTCCATGTTTTTGGTATATTAAGATGGGACCTCAATGTTAAGCTTCATTTTCTTGCTTTATGAGATCTAGTATTACTGTACCAACTTTTTGATGAATTTTTGGGCATTTTTTATTAGGGGTATTTTGTGATACATGGATATCTTAAATAGATGGATATGATGATCCATGGATTTGTTGATCCATGTGAGTTGTTTGATTAGATGAATTTTAAGAATATCTATACTAAAATCAATTGTTTGATTGTTGAAGTAATTTCAGGATTTGAAATTTAGTTAAATTAGTTATTTGTATAGTTATTAAATAAGATTATATAGCAAATTTCATAATGTATTTTATTTAATAATAGAAAATTAGAAGACTCTAATATTGTAGTTACCTAAGTTAATAATTTATATTATTAATAATGATAAACAATCATAAAAAAATACTGGAAAAATAATAAATAACAAAACCAATAATAATGATTATAATAATATAATAATAACAACATAAATAATAACAATTATAATAATAATAATAAATAATAATAATAATAATAATAATAATAAGAACAAATAATTTTAATAATAATAAAATAATATTAAAAATATTAAATAACAATAATGATAATAATAATAACAATAGATAATAAAATAACAACAACAATAATAATTATTATTATTATAAATAAAAATAATAATAAATAATAGTAATAATAACAATAGATAATAAAAAAAAAAATAACAATAATAATAAATATAATAATAATAAATAATTGTAACAATAATAATAATAAGCTCATCCATGCATTTTGTAATCCCAACTTTTTTGAGAGAGTACAAAATACATGGATCTTGCCACATTAAATCCCCCATCCATCAAATCAAACAATGTATTTGTTGACCAATTGTGGCCCAAACGGTGAGTGAATAGGCAAAAAAAATGTGCAAAGTGTGGATTTGACTTTTAGGATTTTGCGACTTTTAGTTGGATGATTGGATTAATTCAAAGATTAATAGAAATAATAATAATAATAATAATAATAATAATAATAATAATAATAATAATAATAATAATAATAATAAAGAGTAAAGAAAATAATAGAAAAGATTGAATCTACCGAACATGTGATATATTGACGAAGTTCGGCAAGATGGTTGCGTTTAGGCTTAATCACCCGTTCTCGCTAGCAGTCCTTATTGTGTTCACGAGCGTCTACTCTCCGGATATGCCTTTCCGCTCCTTGATTCCACTAATCTAAATAACGTTTTCTTTTACAAGACTTTGATTCATCGATCGTTTTACAAACACTCGTAGCGAATCGATAAAACAAACTTACAACGATTTCTTTTAATCACAACTTACAATCAAACAACCGCTCAATTCTCCCTAATCTCACAAAGATTATTGAGTAATTTTAGTAGCACACTAAACAGAGTTTTCTTATTGATTTTGCTGAAAAAATTGGTAAGGAAAATGGATTGAGGCTTCTCTTTTAAAGAGGGAAGTAGCGACCCCTCAAATTTGAAAACACTGCGAGTTCCGTTTGAAGGGACCATAGGTTCCGTTTGAATGAAACCTGAAAAAGGAAGGAAAATAATGCATAATTTGATGTAACAGTTGGTGCAGCTGGAACTCTGGTCGAATGAAACTCATATTCCGGTCGAACGGAACAAGGTGCAGGGGTACTGTCAGAGTTTGCATTAGAACGGAACCAGAGTTCCGTTCCAATGGAACTTCAGCCAAAAAGGAAAAATGAAAATTCTCTTTAGTGAAACAACCAAATACTCAAAACACTAAGACTACCTAACATACATACCTAAAAGCCTTCTAAAACTTATGGAGAAACCGTCTTGCATCATTTGCGTCCGAGTTGAAATTATCTTCATTTTCTATCTTCTTGACCTTGTGATTCTTCTAACTGATTCAAGCATAACTTAAAGAAATAATTAGTAATAACGGAATAGTTTTAAACATCATCAAATCAAGAACAACATGATTTTAATTCAAATCCATGATTTTAGAATACAATCCACCTAAATACACCAAATCAAACATGCCCTTTCTGTATGAAGATTGTTTTTGCATTTTTTGAGAACTAGATTCCGGTACATGCTTTGCACATGCCAGTTATTACTATTGTATATTAAAGTTAAATATTATAAAATTGTTGAAATCTAATATAAATTCAGTTATATAGTTTTATTTTGTTTTTCAATTATTGGATGGTTGATAGCAAATACTATGATAGTCATATTACTTTTGTTAAATATTAATATATATATTTAAAAATCCAAAATGAGTAAATATTTTATTTATGTCAGTTAATATGTGAATTATATTTGTATCCGTATATATCCGAATTACTATATTCGTATCTATATAATATCTAAATCGAATCTGCATTCGGATGCTATTCGTATTAGTAGAATGTGATATATTTGCATGTTAATATCCATTTAAATATTCAAAATGAATTCGTATTTGTATTAATATTTGTATAATACCTGAAGAGAATCAGTATCCAAATACTCTGTCTATTCATAAAATGTGACCCATTCACATATATTCTTTGTAAATATGAAAAAATTATATATTTGTATTCGTATCTGATAATATCCGAAGCATATTCGTATCTTATATCCGAAAATATTCTATCTCCGGATATTATTTGTATTCATATAGTGTGATCCATTTGTATGTTAATATATATGTTTAAATATCTGAACTGAATTAATATCCATATTTGGAATATCCGAACAATATTCACATCCATAATAATTCATTTAACATTTAAACCAACTTTGTATTCTCATGCTATCCGTATTCGTAAAATGTGATACGCTTACATATTAATATATTCGTTTAAATGTCCGAAAGTAATCAATATCCAAATCGTATTTGTATAAGATATTCGTAATATCGCACAATATTCATATCCATATGGCATTCAAACCTAGTTTGTATCCTCATGATATCCGTATCGTAAAATGTGATAAAATTGTCGATTAGTATACATCTGATTAAATATCCGAAGTGAATCAATATTCAGTAGTATCTGAATCATATTCGTATCTATATAATATCTTAACCGAACAAGCTCAGACACCCGGCTCTATGGGTAGGCGGACAAAGCCGGCGCTTTGGGCCACAAAATCAGAGGGACTAACAAGAAAATGAGTGGAAACTGCATATCTTATGTTTACAAAAAAAATTAAAGAAAAGACCTCCAGCGGCCCATATAAGCTCAAGGCGTGCAAAGTCACAAACGTGAGTAGTTCACTCCCCTTTTATCGTGCTGCGTCTAGAGCTGCAATTGGTGAGCATGACCCATTTCACAGCCTCCAATGACCCGCTTTACAGTGAGATACACTTTTAGGTGATAAACACACAATAATGTTAATTTAATGCACATATATAAGTATATAACATATGTTAAAGGGTTGGAAAGAAATAAAAATGGAAATGAACAGAAAACAAGGAAAGAAGGCCAGGGAAAGAAAGAAGAAAAAATCAAAAAAGGTAAAGAATAATAAAACTGCAATCATCTGACACTCATCTCAAATTAGGTTTAATTCTCTTTTGACTCTTTATCATTTAAATATTTATTTTGTGACTTTGTCATGTTTCTCTCTTTTTATCTTTCACCTTCTCCTTGCCAATTTAAGTTTTTAATCCAAGAATAAATATTTTTTAGTCACAGTTATTTGTCATTGTAATGTTTATGCAAGTTTAACTCGTCCTAATATAAGCATTTGCTTTCTTTATAATTACAATTTTTTTTGCATTAAATGTGGTAGCATATAATGGATGGGTCCAAGTAACTACTCGCTTGGGGCCTCCAATAACACAGGTTTGGCTCTGCAATTACATGCATGCTACTGTATTTGTATATTTGTATAACTGTGATTAATTTGCATATTATTATATATGTTTAAATATCCAAAATAAGTTCATATTCATATTTATATCAACTAATTTCGAATCGTATCCGTATAATATCCTAATTGTATTCATAGCCGTATAGTATCTGAACTTAGTCTATATCCGGATGTTATTCATATTAATATAATATACCCAAAAATATTTTTTTTGTTATTTACAAAATATTAATTATGAATAAATCAATTATTTTATAGATTCCAAGCATGTCAATCTATCTGAGATGAACAAACAAATGTCTCTATTTTTTGTTAGTTATAAAATATTTATTATGAATAATCAATTATTTTAGTATATAATATCGAATTTATATATAATTAAAAATAATTAATAAATATATAATTGATAAACGAAAGAAAATATAACATGTAATAAATTGTAATATCAATCGAATTTTTTATGTTAATCAATTTACAAGATAAAATAGCCTTGAAGAATATTATTTTTTGCAACCTGAATATTCTTTGAAGCTAAGAATCTATAAATATTAATTGTTTTTGTTACTATTATTTAATTTGCCAATTTATTTTAAATGTATAAATATATTTCTTTTGTCAACACAAAAAAAAATGTTTGAAATAATCAGACTATTTAATTAATATGATTTCTTTATTTCATTAAACGTTAATGAGTTCATTAAAGGCCCTTTGTCAATTCTTTTTGGAAAGGGAAATGATATGGACAGGAAAGAATTTGATAGGAACGAGAAAAAATTGTGACAAAAATATTTTTTTATTCTTGTTTGTACATATCAATCAATTGAATTAAAAAATGCAAGAGAGTATCACTCTTTATTGTTGATTCATTCTCTCTCCAACATAATTATCAACAAAACCTTCAAATTTATGAATATTCATTAAAGCCAACTAATTCTTTATAAGATATGTTGTTAACTTATTAATATTAATTATTTTTGTTCATGAAATCTTTATAAATTTTAATATTAATATACTTATTCAAATAAAGGTTGATTAAAAAAAAATATTGGTTAAATATTTACAAACATATACAAGAATAAAAAAATAAATTTTTGTTTTTCAATAGTATTATTTTTTTATCAAATAGTATTTGACACTTAATATGTTATTTTTGTTTTTTAATTTTAATTTAGTTAGTCCGTTATAAGATTTTTTTATAAATAAAAAATATTAGTTAGTCATTTTGGGCTTTATATTTACTTATTATTTCGTGTTTATGGAGCAATTATGAATTCATGAAATTGTATAATAATAATTTTTGTTTATTGTATATGTTTGTAAGTATTTAACTAGTATATTTTCTTAATCAACCTTTATTTGAATAAGTATATTAATATTAAAATTTCTAAAGATTTCATGAATAAAAATAATTAATATTAATAAGTTAACAACATATTTTATAAAGAATGAATTAGTTTTAATGAATATTCATAAATTTGAAGATTTTGATGATAATTACGTTGGAGAGAGAATGAATCAACAATAAAGAGTGATATACTCTTGACTTTTTTAACTCAATTGATTGATATATATAAATAAGGGTAAATAAGTTTTTTTATCAGAATTTTTCTTGCTCCTATCAAATCATTTCGTGCCCATATCATTTCAGCAGCTTTTTAATGCATCTTGATTACTGGAGTATTTGGAACTCTAGTTTACATAGACCAAGTCCAGATAACAATTGGTTGTTTGGTTGAATTCATGAAATATTACTATATTTATTTAGGCCGAAGACCATTTTAATATTTGTGTAGGTTCGGTTCATATAAACCACTGTTTTAAAAGAGTTGTGATGCATGCGAACCGATTTCATAGATACAAAATTGTTGCTAGATGTATGTACACACTATAACGCGTTTTCTTCAATTCGCAATTATAAATGGACATGGTGTACATAAACCATTGTTAGAAGATCACATGATATTTGCCAACCGGTCACATACATAGAAAATATTTCTTAAATCTAATTCACAGGCTCATTGTTGGAGGAGTTGTGGACTTTGTGAACCGCATTAGTTATCTCATTGTCTATATGAACCAAGCCTAGGAAACGACTTGCAGAAGAGATTATGCCTAGCCAATTGTGTAACTTTGATTAGCCAAAATTCTGGACCCACCAAAAGATGAATGTTGATTGGTTTTGGGAAGAAAAAGTGCATCTAAGCAATACCCTTTTATATATGTAATATATATAAATAAATAGACTACAAAAGTTCAAGCTGAAGCCTGGTTTGCATTTATATTTTCAACTTGTGCTTGTGCATGTATATTTACCCTAGAAAAGTTAACTAAAAAAATGAATGGTTATAAGATAGAGTAAAATATACTACCTCAAACACATCAGAATATACACACTAAAAAATTTACTTATATTGTTTTTACAACAATTCAACCAGTACAATAAACCCCGTTATTATAAATAATTGACATTTAGGTAACAAAATACACATCAAAAGCTCAAGCAAAACAAAGATACAAGTAAATTAAGTACGATAAATACATCGGCCCTTTAAAAATGAAACAATAAAATAAACAAACGCAACAAGTCAAAAAAACCATGTTGCATTGCTCCGTGCTTTCCCTCAAATCACGGTCAGTTTATTAGTCAAAAATTCTTGTCATGTATATAATTTCGTATTTTCAGTATTTGTATACAAAACTACAACTGGTTCTCCTTCCATTTTACAAGCGACTTGAGAAATTCCATGACCTGTAAAAAACGCACAACTTTTATTACTTTACCTTCAAACAAAAATGAACTTGCTGAATATTAATTAAATGGGCAAAAATAAAAAGATTATATTAATTACTTCTGATGGATCTTTCAGAGAGAAAAAGGCGTCAGTATCTTTGGGCACAGATGAAACCAAAATACCGTATCCACAATTACGATCCCTCAGAACCTGCATATATTTTACCCAATAAAACTTGAAATAATTTATAAAATAAATTAATAGGGGTATTCTGGTCCAAAAAAAAAAATTGGACAGAATTTTAAAGTCAACACATGCAGGAGGTAAATAATATAATCCACTTAACAATGTTCTTTTTGAAGAATCTAAAATGTGAGACTTTTTTGTTCTAATTAATCAGAAAAGTTCAGGTTTTTTCATAAAATCCACTTAATATTTGTTTTGAGCATTGAAAGTCAATTATATAATTTTAATATTTGAAATAATACCTTAAATGCATCTTCATCCGTACGATCGTCTCCAACGTAAATAGGAAGAACTTCGGTGCAATCACTTAAACAAAGCGAATCGAGCAGAAACTCGACCGCCTTTCCTTTGTTCCAGTCTATTGTTGGACGGACCTCAAACACCTATATCAAAAGATTTTTTTTACTTGGTAAAAAAGCGGTAAAAATTTTTATAAAGATGTATAATCAAAATAGAATTGGCCTAAGAAAGCTTTAGATGGTAGTTTACCTAAATTTAAAAATACTAAGTTCAACTATCATAAGTACATAATCTTGTGATAAATAAATTTGTAATCAATAAATATATTGTTACATTCCGGAACCAAATAGTGGAAAAAAGAGCTAGTTGATTAGTCCCACCTTGAGTAGTAAATGAAAATTGGAGTTACTTAAATAAACTAGTGCATTAACTACTAACACCAACCAAGTTTAAGCCTTTTTCAGGACAATATGGTATGGACCTGAACGTTGGGCTGGGCCAGTTAATGTACTGTACTCTAACAAATGGTATCAAAGCAGTTCGATTCTGTGGTTACTATCGTGCGGCCGGAAACGTACCATACTGTTATCATGTCCAGAGAACCTGAGGATCTTATATGACTCAGTGGGGATACATGTATGGGGTGAAGGCTCGCACGGATGTGTACTAGGACGAGACTAGGAACCATATGTCAGTTCTGACAGGGACGTCAGAAATTTAAGTGGGCGAGTTTGTTACACACCGGAACCAAATAGTGAAAAATGGGGGCTAGTTGATTAGTCCCACCTTGAGTAGTGAATGAAAATTGAAGTTACTCAAATAGGCTAGTGCATTAACTACTAGCATCAACTAAACTTAAGCCTTTTTCAGTACAATATGATGTGGACCTGAAGATTGGGTTGGGCCAGTTAATGTACTAGACTCTAACATTTATAATATATTTGTAACCAATAAATAAATAAATATATAGCTATAAAAAAATATTTGTAATAAATATATAATATATAATAAATAAATCAATAAGTAAATAAATAAAATAATTCAATAAAGAAGAAATAAATAAGAAAATAAATAAATAGATAAAATAATTTTTTTTGTTACCTTCCGTCCATGGGTCAGTCGTAAACGAGGGTAGTCTTTGAGAACCTCCTTTACACATTGATCAACCGCACCATATTCCTATAAAGTTTTATTATAAATATTACATCTTTGTAAAATAAAAGCAATTTAATTATAAATATTTGATCTTAGTAAAATAAAAACAATTTAACTATAAAAAATACATCTTAGTAAATTAGTTACCTCAACTGCCACGTTACGGTAATGTACAGAGACACAAAACTTGTTGTTCTCTACAGTTGAACCTTCAATATCCTTTGTTTTCACGATGAGGGTTCTAAAAACCTACAAACATAAAAAAAATGATATTTCTTTTCCATTTTTTTGATAGAATAAAGTTTATTAAATTTGGGACTAAAAGTTGATGATACCTTGTCAATCATAGGTAAAAACTCGCTAGCAGGCTGGAAGAGATTCATCTCCTTACCCTAAATCAAGACAAGTCGTATTAAAAAATGTTAAAACTCAGATAAATTATCTATATTCAGTTGTAATATTTACAATAATATTTCACTTTAGACTCTGTCATGCAGTTGTATTGCCATCATGTTTTATTATCATGTTGTGTAGCATTTTGAAAAATATTGTCATACAAAACTATCTACTACTGTATCTAAAGTTGGGAATCAACAAAAAATTTGCGGATCATAATACAAATGTAACAAAAACTAAGTTTATAATTTGGATAAAAGTAAACCTGCGTGTCAGTAGTTCTAATACAGTTAGAATGATGCTCTACAGAATCAGAATTCCTGACTGGACCCATTATATCCATTCCGTGGCTCCCCGCGTAATAAAGCTCAGTTAGATTGACAAATTCAAAAACCTGCAAACATAACCACAAATTTGTTATTAAAGACGAAATAAATAAATAAATAAATTCAGAGGGGGAGATTGGAAAAATAATTAAACTCGCCTTGTCACGGGATCTTCCGCTGATAATTGCAGTTGGGAAATAATTCGCCACGTCTCTCACTGCTTCTCTCATCTGTAATTATATATAAATATTAAGTATATACTTAATTAAAAATTAAGTAAATTATATATATATGTCCTCAAAAAGTTTAAAATCTCTCTTTACATAATAAAGTTCATCCAAAAAGAGTCTTTTCAAACAAAAAGCAAAGAGAACAAACTTGTATTAGGACAAAAATGATATGTTTTAAATTAAGGACCAAAAACGAAGTATCTCAAATAATACTTATTCTTTTTTTTTTTTGTGAATCATCAAATAATACTTATTCTATTTTTCAATTATAAAAAAATAATTATTAATGTTTTATTATTTGTATTTACCGCATTGGTCATGATGGCCTTGTCAGGATTGTCAACAATAGGGGAAAGTGTACCGTCGTAATCCAAAAATAATGCGATTTTTTTGTCTTTTGCGTAGGTTATAATTTGCTCAAATGAAGATAAAGCACAAGGATACTTCAACTGCAAAAGAAAATTAAAATGATTGATTAAAATAAAGATCGATATTAATAAATAATGATGTTTGGTTTTTAAAATAAAGATTTATTTTTGCATTTTTCCAATTAATGTAAGGATTGTTTTACAATTTAGGCATAAGACAGGGATATTTTGACAAATTTACCCAAAAACACCGACTTAAATAAATAA
Organism: Juncus inflexus; assembly: GCA_024447665.1. Classification (NCBI taxonomy): domain Eukaryota; kingdom Viridiplantae; phylum Streptophyta; class Magnoliopsida; order Poales; family Juncaceae; genus Juncus; species Juncus inflexus. The sequence continues at coordinate 1,651,622 of JAJHPC010000003.1, forward strand.
AAAAAACAAAAACGTACCATCCAAGACTGATAAACATCATCATTACTATTCTCCTGATCGCTCAAGCTCTGCTTCTTCCTCGGCGGCGAGCAAGCGATCATCGCCTCGAGCCAATTACTCGTACGAATATCGTCCAACTTCCCAGGAATATTCTTCGACCTCCTTTGCATGTTATTCAACAAAATACTCGCCGTTGAGTTATATCCATTGGAAGTTGGTGGGTACGACATTAGTCGTGATTTTACGGGCACTGGGTCGGTTAGGATTGGCGAGTTGTGGTTCGGTTTTAAGGACTCCATTGATTTGTTGATTGGTTGGTTTAGGGTTAGTGATTAGGGCTTTGGTTTCTTTGGATTAGCTGATTCGCTTGTCGAGGAAAAACCACTTCTTTAATGATTTGTTGTTTGTGTGAGTGCAGCCCATCAAACGGAGGTTTCCACGAATCTGAGAATGATGATCTTGTATGTTAAACAAACTTTTTTTTTAAGATTTGAAGAATTTTAGTGTGTTTATGAAATTTATTTACCTGTTCATTGTGTCAATTGTGTAGTGTTTCGTTTTGGGTTAGTAACTGCATGAAGAACGAAAGAAAGTGCATATAAGCTCATTTCCGATTTTTGAAATTAATAGTATAAATTAGAAAAGAGCACCTTTTAGTGCAAGTAAAAAAAAAAAAAAAAAAAAAAAGTAAATAAGGTTGCTTTTAATCAGGGGTTAAGTAAAACAACAAATACTGTATAAGAAGGTTGTTGGCACGCCCAAATATTTTCGGCATAAATGATATACTATTTTAAAAATATTTTGTTAAAAGAGGTGAAATTTACAAATAAAAAAAAAGGTGAATATGATATATTCACAAATTAGAAAAAAGGTGATGCTGCTTTTTCAAAATTTTAAAAAGAAAACTGCATTGAAAAAAAGTACAATAAAAGGCACGTATCACATGAGACAAAGACAAGCCAACCAAACTATTTTTGAACTCGTCAAAAAGACCAAAAAGGAGTAAAGAAAATCTCTCTTTTCCGTATTAAATAAAACAACGGGTCCCACGTCACGGCCCATTGACAACTTGCAAAATAAACTTTAACTAACTCATTAATTAGTTAATTAATTAATACAATAAAGAAGCACAAGAATCACACGGACGAGACGACTTCTAAGAAATTATTATTCAAAAGGTTAAATTTATTATGCAAAACTCAAAAATTCATCCATGCCCCTATAAATTGGGAAAATTATGATGACAATAAATAATTACATGTATATTTTTATCATTTGCTTCATTAGAGATTTTATCAATAACTGAATCAGGCAGAATGAGGGGTGGTTTAGACATTCATTGAAACAATTAAGAGTAATATTAGTAATGTTTAATAGGTTATAAACATAATACTTTTACTATTATTGATTTTGAGTTTTGAAAGAGACAAAGTGGGGTTGGGGGCAGAAAGTTCTGTTCAGATTCAGCCGTCGACAGAAAGGAGAAAACTAATGCCGAATATTTACCAAACAAATCGAATCTAAAAAGTACGAAAATCAAATTTAAAAAGATGTAAATAAAAATAATAGGGTAAAATATACGGCGAAGAAATCTGTCCTGCATTGTATAAATTGACGAGAAAAAGGAAAAATTTATGTAGTAAATTAGATCGAATCAAATCAGCAATTGTGTAGTGTGAATTTTGGAACTATGTTCTGAAAATAAAAATAAGTTTTGGCTATCCTATTTCACGAAATTAAAGGGGAATGTAGATCCCAAATCAAAATAAAATTCACAAAATAAGAATCATATTTTCAAATTGAAAAATAAAAACGCCAAACTGATAATTACTTGACAAATTTTCTATTAGAAATGTTCATCAACCAATTCCCAATCAGTAATCAAAATGAAATTCAAAAGCAAATTCTAAATTTCTCACCTCAATAGAAATCAACAAAGCTTCGGAACCAGCTCAACAAAATGCGAGAAACAGGGCGTCAATGAACAGAATCAGGACCAAAATGGTAAAATTCCTTCGGAATATTAACAAACAGAAATTAAGCTGGAAAATGAAAATGGGGAAGAGAAAGAAGAGAAAAGGGGAAGGCGAGGCGGGCTATTAATAGAGAGAAATGTGGGCCAGTCAAAAGACGTGCGCGTCAAGTAACCGACTGGTCGGTCAATTCTCAAAACCGTAAACAGACGATTTGAACAAGGTTAGTTAGGCTTGGGGGCGAATTGACATTTGGAAATATACTATGAATCTCCGCTTTTCCAACGCGTTGATATATATAGGGACCTCGTGTTGTACGACGTTTTTTTTATCAATATGACATTAGAAAACAATATATAGAAGCAATAAATAGTATGTACAATTAAATAAATAATGTACTTAATAAGCCCATCATGTTTTCATTTTTTCATGTATATAATATGCATCATTTTTTGTGAAATATATTGTTTAGGCTAATTTTAATTTTATCTTTGGCCGTGCCAATTCTATTTTGTTGAGATATATTATGTATATTAGTTATAGTATCTTCAATCTCTTAATATTTCATTTTGTTAAAATACATTATTTATAGACTGCAAATTCTAGTATTATCTTCAAGCATAGGCTCATAATATTATTTTTGTTGAAATATATTACCTATGAATATATATATATATATATATATATATATATATACTCACAATATTCCATTTTACGGAAATATATTATTTATACTAATTTAATATTTCAATCTCGCAATATTTCACTATGTTGAAATATATTATATATACTAATTATTAATTCCAAGTACTTTACTTGGCATTACAATAATATTAAAACAATCTACTTTTAAGAAAATATTATCTATATTAATTTTATCATTTTTATAAGTACTTTCCTTTAGTCTAATATTCAGATTCGGCTCAAATTACTCTTGTATTCATACTTATTAGTTCATTCTCTATTAGTAGATTTCTGCGAATGAAAGAAGTGGGAGAGCGATATCAAAACTTGATTAATATATTAAACCAGAAAATTTATAATTCCAAGCTGGAAATTGCCGCGCAGGTTACAACTATAAAATATTCTGTTTTTTAAGTTGAGTTGGAACTACTAGAATCTAATTAAATAAAGGGACTCCAATATTTTGGTCAAATTGTCTGTTTAACTTATTCTTTGTTTCCTCTTTTTTAATAATTCAGGGTCTCTTTTCCTCTCACAGAAAATTCAAATCAAAGGGGGGCCATCTATGTTATTTTGTGGCTCTTTTGATCGTGAAATACTAAGTTCACAATATTAACTTGTACTAATTTACTTCTTTAAAAATATAACTTTATAATTTTCTTTTAGAGTAAATACCGTTCTAGGCTACTTAACTTTCAAAAATAACCAAATAAGTCACTCAACTTTCAATTGTCCCATGTATGACACATAACTTTAAAATAATATTAAATATGTCACCTAACTTTCAATTGTTCCAAATATGTCACTCAACTTTTAAAAAATGACCAAATAGGTCACCTGGTTAATTTTAAATTTGAATGACCTATTTGATTTTTTTTGAAAATTGAGTGATCTATATAGGACAATTGAAAGTTTGGTGACATTGGTCATTTTTGAAAGTTGAGAGACTTGTGGTGAATTTTACCCTTTCTTTTAATAGAATAAAAATTGACCATTTGTACAATAACTTAGTAAGAAAATTTATTAAATTTGTCAAAGTTTTTTTCGTGTTTTTGCTCAACTTTCCGAAGAAGTTTTGGAACTCAACTAAAAGTTTGTTTAATTTTGCCATAATGTAATAATAATAATTTGCATCTGCCCTTATATTATTAATGCTATTTACTCTTAATATTTTCTGTAGATTTTCAAAATTTCTAGTCTCTAAAATCCAATAAAGTTCACTTTCTAGGAAAATATTTCCATCCCCAGCTCTAGCTTAAACACCTCAGAAATTATATCTTTGTAGTTGTCCAATTATATATTCAATAAGTCTACACAACCGGATACCACAACCGGATGATGATTTGGCATACTCATTACTCAAATTCTTTGATGAAATAGGTAAATAAAATATGTCATGTGTGGAAAGAATTAAATAATGAATATGCTAAATCATCATTCGGTTGCGAATCTGGTTGCGGTATCCGGTTTTGTAGACTTATTATTATATATTCATATAACTTTTATGTCTTTTCATATGTTTATTATTTATTTTTTAGTATTATTAATTTTCAAATGAATAACAATATAATTTTTTTTACGCGCATCACATTTTTTATATATTCATTGTAACTTTCTGAATATTAATATATTTTTTTTAATTGCATTATATCTTTCCATATGGCTAAGTTAAAAACTTGACGGTTAGAATTTCTTATAAAGCCTGAAAATCCAATTTCCAATGATATATAGCCCCACTCGGTAAAAATCTACATTTCTAAAGAATTTCAAAATTTACATTATAATTTCTCAAATTAGAATATTGCTAATGTTTTCCTTGCATTAATTGCACTCAAGCTGTGCCTATGTGGTAGCATGTACCTAATATTACTAAAATTTTATTTTATATTATTTTTTAAATGGAAGGAAGTTTTGGTCAAAAGGATTAGAGAAAGAGTCTATGTGAAATAATCATGAATTACGAGGCGGTGCCAAATTTTGACCAGCTCTCTTCAGCTTTCTGCAATAGGATAATTTTTTGTAAAACTTCTGTATTTAACCATTTTTTATTCTTTCGACAATCTCAGCGAGTGAACTAGGTTTTTGTTTCCTTCTCGAGCTTCTATTTCTTCCGTTAAGGAGAATTCGAGAAAAGATAGAATAAGAAGACGTGTTTCCAGAACGAACAAAATTCCTTCTTTTTATGAACTGTGAACTCTTCATCTCCAAACGACGAGTGAGTGACCAATGGAAAGAAAAGTTAAGGGTTATTTGTAATACTGGAGTTATGATATGAGTACTCAAATATACTAACATGATTATTTACATATATTTTTTATCGGGCTGGTTCAACGAACAAAAGATTTGACAAAAACATAGACAAAAAATCTCTATCCTTAATCAGAAACTTGATGGATGCTCAGGATTAAAAGTAACAGCACTCAAGCCACACGCGGTTTAACCCTATTGAACCGGTTCAAAAAAACCGCACCACTCCTAGGCCTCCTCTTCTTCTTGCACGAAAACTCTAATACTCTGCCTCCCTTCTGTCTTGCCCGAATGATCTCGCGCAGCACATCTAGTCTCTCGTTTCTCTCGAACGGAGTCACCTCTCTCTCTCTCTCTCTCTCTCTCTCGCAAGAACGGTGGCTTCTTCTTCCCTATCGCTCGAACGGTAGCCTTTGCTCTCTCTCTCTCTCGCACGAAACGTATAGATGAACGACAGAATGCACAACCCAATGCTCGAACGGTAGCCTCTGTCTCAACGAAATTGAGGTATATATTTTCTTTAATTATGAACTGTATTTTTGCCTGATTGGGTTAGTTATGAGAATTGATTTGGGTAATTGGGCCGATTGGCTAATTAGTGCCTAATTTTTTTTTTACTGAATTGTACTGAAATAAGCCCCCAATTAACTAAATCTTCCATAATTAGGGTTTATTGGTATTAATTAGGCTGCATTACAATAAAATTACCCCTAATTATACTAATTTTGCTCTAATTGGTCGAAAATCAATGATATTAATTTGGATTAACTAGACTCAATTGCAGTAAATCAGCTCTAATTGGGCTGAATTGAGTACTTGGTTTCTTTTATGTATGTACGATTAATCATGGTATTTTTACTTGAAAGATAAGGATTTTTGAGATCAAAATATAATTTAGTTGTAATTCTTACTTGATAATAGATGATCGAAATTAATTTTCTCCCAATTATATAATTTTCAATTCTTGGACAATTTTCAGGTCTCGTGTTTACGAGGAAGATGTTGTGAGTGAAATTTGCGGCGGAATTGGCAAATCTATAATTACAGTTGGAATTGTGTTGCATTTCTGTCTTGTTTTTGCTTTTTAGAATTTTGAACTTTGGAGTTGTATATCTAATTCATGAACTTAAATATATTTTACTTTTATTTGGTTTTAAATATATTTTATTTTCTTGGATTTAATTGGTGGTTGTATGGTACCGATTAATGTATGGATAAATGAATGTATTAATTGAGAAATCTCAATGTGTGTATTTGATGTGTAATTTTTGTCATTTTGAATTTAAAATTAAAATGTGGAATGTATTTAAAATTTTTAATATTTTTTGTTACTTCCAATATATTTTAGAGTTCAAATGAATTAGTACCACACAATGACTTATATTGTAACTAGTAGCGCAAACTTGTAACAAATATAAAACAACTTGTACCAAGTATGAAAAATATTATAAATACAATCAGTACCATGTAATACCGATTGAAAGAAAACCAAAATATTATAAAAATTAAAATAAAGTCAAAAATCTTAAGTGGCACAAGCTTTAGTTACCGATCTAAGTGGTACAAAACTACAAATAAGTCCAAAAAAATTAAAATTGAAAAAAAAATACAAATATGATATGAACTACATATATAAGTCCAGAGGACCCTAAAATACTAAAAGATAACTCTAAATCTTCCAATTAATTCTACAAACATCTAAAAAAATCAAGTCACAAAAGATAATCTAAAATTCCTAAAAATACCCTAGTCATAATCTTCATAAACTTCAATAAAATCACAAAACCCTATATTCTCACGATCTTCCATACCAAAGAGAAGAGTCTTATGGTATTCATTGCACGAGATCGATCGCCCACCAAAAAGAAATTCACCACCCTATCTTTTTCATCCATTTTTTTCCTTGCATTCACATTTTTTTCTAGACATATTTGTTTATCTTTTGATTTTTCCCACTTCAATTGCTTCCTCATCTTCCTCATTATTTGTTCTCTTCTGCGGTACCAAGACATTCTCCCTCTCTTTGACAAACAAACAATACATTGATCACGTCATCAGACTGGCTTCATTCTCTAGTTGAAATTTGTGTACGAATTCCAAACCCACGTAGCCGACCATATTCTTCGTAAAACTTTCTAGCTTCATCGATTATTCCGAAATACTTACCAACTGAGAATTTGTCTAAATCACAATTGCTCTTTCTACATCAATTTATAAAAATTAAATTAATTACTAAATTAAAGTATTTTAAACAAATATAAAAACACAGAAATATAAAAATTTCATGCAAAAATATCTTGGAGTCCATTTCATTTTGACCACTCGAATCACCAATAGATGCCATGAATTTCGGCTTGAATAAATCTAGGGTTTCAGACTAATGAAGAGAGAGGCAATAGAGGGAAGAGGAAACAGAGGGGAGGGGTGATTGAGGGGCAGCTACCCCGTTCGCCCAAGAAAGAGGCGGAGATCTGCTGTCCGTGAGAGAGAGAGAGAGAGAGTCTTCTTCTTTTTCTGTTCGTGCAGGAGGGAAGAGGCTAGAGGAGAGGCGAAGGGGTTTTGGTTCGGTTTTTTTTAACCGGTTCAATAGTGTTAAACCGTGTGTGGCTTGAGGGTTGTTATTTTTAATCCTGAGCGTCCATCAAGTTTTTGATTAAGGATAGAGATCTTTTGTCTATTTTTTTGTCCAATCTTTTGTTCATTGAACCGGCCCGATTTTTTATATAAATTATATCACTATATTTGATATTTTATATATATTATATATTTTGCTTAATATATTGTTAGATATTGTTTTATTACATCAATATACCAGTTTAGCAAGTTATATGCCATTTTATTTATATAATAATAATAATAATAATAATAATAATAATAATTATTATTATTATTATTATTATTATTATTATTATTATTATTATTATTCTCTGATATACTATTTTTCATAATATTGTTATGTATTGCTTATAATACATATATTTTATTTCAAAATAATTGCATGTTATATCATTAGTATTATATACTGTTTATAACACAAATTATACTACCTGCTAGAATTTACCTGTAGCTTTTAATTGTTTTATCTAAACGGCAGCCAATAAGAGCTCCAGGCCGGCTGTAGTTTGGAAACTTATATTTAGTCAAGAGGCAGTAACATATTTCTGTTAGTTTGTATGCACTATGGAAGATGTGATGTTTTGTTGATTGTAGGGTTACTAGCAAAAAGTAAAAGGACCAAAATGAAAATAACTAGAAAATGAAATGAAACTGCCTATTAGACTAGAAAATGACATTAAACTAACTTATGACCTGGATCGAAGATTCCATATAATTGCTTATGGTATCACTAATCAAAAAAAATGATATAAAAAGGAGACGTGATATTAACCGTCGATATTTTTAGCGGCCCATCACCGCCACCAATTAATAACAAAATTTGAGTCGCTAACAACATTCAAAAAAATAATAAATGCATAAAAAGATATAATGAACAGATTAAAATATATATATTGATAATAGTAAGGGACGTACGTTGTCGACATTTCTGACGGTCAACACCGTCATATAGGTAGGGGTGTAAACGGGGCAGATAATATCCGAACCGAACCGTATCGTATCCGCAAAATATTCATATCCGAATAAAAATATCTGTATCCAATGGATACGAATATGAATACGGATAATTTATATGGATGTGGATATTGATACAATATCTATTTTATGAGGCGGATCAAGATACGGATACGGATATTATCCGTATCCGGATAATATTTATATCCAGATATCCGTTTTTATAAAAATCAATGTGAATCCATATCCATTAAGTATTATTTTTCTTTTATTTCGCAATCATATTATTTTTCATTTTTCCTAATTTCCTTTTAATTCATCTATTTGTATTTCTTTCCTTTTATTTGACAACATAGTTTCCATCTTTTCTTATTCTTCTTTAATCACTACATTCAACTTAGACATGTTTTAACTCCTTCTCCATCTAATAAAATCCTAGCCGTCAAAGTTGTGATATTTTTATTTTAGTATGGTTATTATATATATATATAGGGTGTGGCTAAACAACATACGTATGCATAACATACGTTTTTTTGCCACACCCAAAATACGTATTAAAAATATAAAAATAAAAATTTCAACTGTACGGATGTAATATGTATGTTATGAATATGTTGGAGATTAATTTTCACAAAAATCAGAATAATATAACATTGCCATCATATATCATCAAAAATATGCAGCACTATTCAAAACATATATCGGAATAATAGTTTGATGATACATGATGGCAATGATATATTATTCTGATTCCTGTGAAAATTAATCCACAACATATTCATAACATATATATTACATCCATACGGTTGAAATTTGAATTTTTATTTTTTATAACCACTTTACGGGTATTTTAAAAAAACGTATGTTCGAACATACGTATGTTGTTTAGCATCTCCCTATATATATATATATTTTATAGTTTGACTATGTAGAACGATTATAATATCTAGTTAGTATAATTTCTTACTCAAAATTTTTTCCTCTAAAATTTATATTTATATAGCAATATAGCAAAGTCGAGATTTGAAATAATATATCGATCTTCATATTAGAATATTCATTTTATAAATCTAAAATGAGTTCGTATTCGTATCTGTATCCGGGATATCCGAACCGTATCCATATCCGTTTAATATCCGAATCGTATCTCTATCCGGATCTATCTGTATTCGCATCCGTATCCGAACCGATTACACCCCTACATAGAAGAGATTTGAACTTCCAAGACAAAAAGATATATAGTCATTTGAAAAAGTTATAACGGACATACCAAATGTTATATTAATATTTAAAAACATTTAATGGGCACATAAGATGTTTTTTGATATTCAGAACGATATTAGAAATATATAGAAGGATATATTGTTGTTATTTACAATTAACATATGAAAAGCATAGTGAACCGCTAAAAGGTATAAAGAAAAAGTAAAATAAGATATTTTATATTTAAAAAATATATATATAAATATGTCTCTCATCATCGTCACATGTTCCTAGTCTATATATAAATATGTCTCCCAACTCTATTAGAAGTGATTTGATCGGCCATTCAAAAATTTTCAATATCATGATCAATAAATGGCATTGTACACATTTTACTTTCTTTCAGGCGTGTACTGGCAAATTATGCCAAATTAAAAACATGGAGAAACGAAGAAAAAGTGCGAGACAATTGACTAGAAACTACAAGTAAATTACTTAACTAATTAACTAATTAATTAATTAATATATTAAATAATCAACAAGTATACTTGGCTGCTAAGCAAAACACGTAATTAACGCATCATTAAACATTAGTTTTTTTTGCAAAAGTCATGATCTGCGTATCTCATATGACGTGACACGCACCGCCCACTTTCTGTACTTTTTACTATATTGATTATGATAAAAAAAAATCTTTTTTAATAGAATTATGATAATAGTTTCCACATAATTGTTTTGTAATAACTTTGGAGTAATGATACGGCACTCATCAATAGTACCAATCAAATGATACTTTGTAAAATATTTTTTTTAAGATCTAACCAACAAATTTACTTCTGAGCGTATATCATTTGATATATGGATCACTGAAAGGACTATATATTTTTATTTTGAGATTCAACCCTATTCTTAAAATGTGTCCAAATTATATCAGAATTTAAGTGGACTCGATCTGAAAATATTGATAATAACAATTAATTGATGAAAATCTATGTTGCACGGATACGAAGACGAGTATCGTATCCGATACGATACGGATATGGCGATACGGCAAAACTTAAAAAATCTAGGACACGGATACGGCAATTTATATATTATTTTATTATTTATCAATTATAATATATATATATATATATTTAATTAATTTATATATATTTAGATATTAAACTTTAATGTATGAGATACTAAAAACTTGTACTTATAGAAACATCTTAATGTAAAATATTTATTTGTTATAGTTAATTAAATAATTAGATGTTTTAATTTAATTTTATTGATTTTATATATGTAATCATATCTTTTAAGAATAAATATTCTTATGTTGGAAGTATCCGATATTGATACGGGAAGTATCTGTGAAGTATCTGGTATTATTTTGGAATAAAATATTATGATACGCCACGTGGCGTGTCCGTTACGGTATCCAAGCATCCGATATGGGTATAAATATCCGATACAATACAACTAGATTTTTGAAGTATTCGCGAAACATAAATGAAAACCCAATATGATATGAAACTTAAATGACTAAAACCTGAATGATTCAAAACTTGAAAAACTTGAAAACTTATAACCTGAATAATATGAAATCCAAATAATCCCGTAACATTAACAATCTATAATTATATTCCTATATGTGACATGATATTTAATATTTCTGTCAGATTTGCTTGTGTATATATAAATGTACATGCAGGGCCGGCCCCTTACTAGGCCCATGAGACCATGGTCTAGGGTCCTAGTTTTTGGGGGCCTTTTTATTATATATATATATATATAAATTAGTAACGATTTTTATTAAAGAACCGTTACAGAATTAGTAACGATTTTTTAATATTAGTAACGGTTTTTTAAAATTAATAACGGTATTTTAAAATCTGTAACGATTTTGGACTATTTAAGCAACTTTGAAACGGTTCTTTCATAACAACCGTTACTAATTACACTATTAGTAATGGTTTTTCTGAAAGAACCGTTACAGAATTCATTAAATAGTCCAAAATCTGTAACGGTTTATTATAAACCGTTACAGATTGTGAAGTATTTAAGCAACTTTGTAACGGTTAATTCATAAAAACCGTTACTAATTACACTATTAGTAACGGTTTTTATGAAAGAACCGTTACAGAATATGCATAAATAGTCCACAATCTGTAACGGTTTATAATAAACCGGTACAGATTTTGGCAATTCTGTAATGGTTCTTTTATGAAAACCGTTACTAATAGTGTAATTAGTAACGGTTTTTATGAATTAACCGTTACAAAGATGCTTAAATACTCAACATTCTGTAACGGTTTAAAAAAAAAAAAAAACTTCCGCCCCTCTATTTCTCTTCTCTTCCGCCCCTCTATTTCTTTTCTCTTCCGCCAACTCTTTGTCTCTCTTCCTGTCTTCCGCGGCTCCGCCCCTCCTCTGTCTCTCTTCCGCCTGAGACCGAGCCGCCGCCGCCCATAGCCACCACAGCCAAGGTTCAACTTCTTCTCATTTGGGTTAATTTTTAATTTTTCAATTAGGTTCTAAATTGGTTGATTTTCCAATTTTAGCTTTAATTTCAGTTTAATTTTAGCTCTAATTAGGCTCTAAATTGGTTAATTTCAGTTTATTAATTTCAGTTTATTGAATTAGGGTTTTAATTTGAGTTTATTAATAATAGTAGGATTATGATTTTAGTCCCTTTCTTTTATGACAAGGAAATTAGACATATATGATATATGATTGGAATCTAATTAATTTCTTGATCTTAAAGCTTGATAAAAATGAGATGTTAAATATTGGGATTTTCAAATTTCAAATCTTATCTTATAATTTTAATATTATATATAGGTGCATTATGATTGAAGAATTTGGGAGTTCTTTTTGGATATTGGTCTCGGGTACTCCAAAACCCGGGGCCGGCCTTGTGTACATGTGAAAACTGCAAGAAAAGAGAACCAACAAAATTTGAAACTATTTTTTTCTCTCTGTGGGCAGCCTTATTCTCCTTGCTACTTAATTTTCAATCAATAAACTATTAAAAATCTTTGCTTTTCCGCTCATTCTTTTTTTGAAGTTGAATTGAATCGCAAAAGATTAAATTAAAAAAACCAATTAGGATCCGAGTCATAGGAAGATTAAAAAATAATAACAAACACAAAAATGAAGTATAAGAAAGAGGAAAACAGCTTAGACTCCCATGTGCACTATGCATTACAACTTGCAATGATCCACAAAATTTATACAACTGCAATATCAAAAAATATTTGTTTTTATTTATTAATTCACATCAAACATTACGTATTATAGGCTTGTGCAGTGAGAGAGAACAATATAATAGTGATTAGTATATTATACTCCGTTAATATTATAATAATAATTATTAATAATAATGATGATGATAATTATAATATAATTTGCTTTATCACGTATCCGTTAGTTGAAATAAGGAAGTATGTTGGTCATAAATTTTTTGTCTTTTAATAATATATATCTTTTGAATAATTCTGTTAACCAGTATCATTAATCCCCCCCCCAATTCTAGCATGCAAGGAAGTGGAGAAAAGAGACCACGCCATCTCTTTTTTGGGGACCGTTAGATGGGGTGATGTGGTTCGATATGAACCGTTCGATCGTTTAGAGTTTTTGATATTTTATGGTTATTTTTGTGTAGTTTCTGTGTAGTTAAATAGTGTCAGAATATAATTGGTCTAAATTCGATGTTCTGTGTTCTATTCTGATTTAGTACGAAATGTCAAAACAAATATAATTAATTATTTTGAAAATTAAACTGTGCAACTTATGTGTTGTGAGTTATAATATCAATAACTACTGAATACTCGCTACACATAATTCATTTCTAAATAATAATAAAAATAATGATTTTCAAAAAAAAAAAAAAAAAATGGTCCATCATGTCACTCTCTTTCTCTCTCTCCTTCAAATAAAAAAAAGATTAATGATTTCCAAAATAAATAAAAAAGATGGGGCCCTCTCTTTCTCTCTCTCTCTCTCTCAAATAATTAAAAAAAGAAAATAAATAATTCATTTTCCAAAAAAATATGTGGGTTCCATGTATCTTTCCCTCTGAGATAATTTTTTCCCAACGTTTTATTTCAAAATATGATTTTTTTAGTAGCTCAATTTTTTGTGAAAAAATGAAAAATAGAACAAGAATGATAGGATTTTTCATTCAAGATCTCAATTGTTATACTTTCGAACGCATTATTATGTTTTCTCATAATGACTTTCAATATCTCGTGTCTTCAATCGACTGGATTTAATATCACAATATCAGATGACATTATGACTCATTCCTAAAGAAAAATAAAATAATAATAATTTATCAAAAAAAATGCGGGTCTCATGTGTCATTCATTTTCTCTCTCCCTCAAGTAAACAAAAAAAAAAAAAATAGATTAATAATTAAAAAAAATGTGGATCCTCTCTTTCTCTCTCCCTAAATAATTAAAAAAAAGAAAATAAATAAATAAATCATTTTTCAAAAAAAAAAATGTGGGCTCCATGTGTCTAGCTGAAGTAATTTTTTCCTAATATTTTCTTTCAAAATATGATTTTTCAGTAGCTTAATTTTTTGTGAGAAGTGAAAAATAGAATAAGGATTATGAGATCTTTCATTCAAGATCTCAATTGTTATACTTTCGAACGCACAATTATATATAAATCTTATTATATATTTTTTATTATGACTTGTATAAATCTTCTTTGATTCATAGATAATTTCTAATAAAAATATGAATTATTCATTGTTTATTCTGTTATAAGTTAATTTTTGAGATAATTTATATAGATTTTTTATGATTATTAATTCATAAGATAAATTTAATGTGTTAATTATTAAACAATAAAAATGATAAAAATTGTAGCGAAGTGCGGAAATTTTTTTAGTATAGATCAAAACGACTAAACATATATCCACCATTGTCGGCCAAAAGGCTAAATACTGTTCGCAAAAAAGAAAAAAAAAGGGCTAAATACAAGAAATCATTTTTTTTTTGCTTTTGAATGAAAGAAATCATGACACTTTATGAGCTGTTCAATATATAGTCAAACACTAACACAAGCTAGACTTTATAGTGTATTAACACATAGCAGGCATTAATTTCTTTTTACTAACGTAACAAATAAAAAGCAAACAAAAAAGGCATTAATATCATTGTAGGCATGTTGTGTCACTTCTTAGCACATGACTCAATGCCAAGTAAGATTAAACGAATTAAAGCGAGATATCGAGGTGCCCCACACGGCACAATATAGAGACCAAGTCTCCCAAATTTGGAGACACAATAAAGTCATGTTTGTTCAAAAGAAATAGTCGTCTAATAATACAGAGACAAAAAACTCACAACATAAATAATTTGAATGGTGGTGTCTTAGAAAAATAGATTTAGTTCGGCATAGACGTGCTATTGCCTATTGTTGTTGTTGGTTTGTTTCAATTCCAATTGCCTCTAGTATCCTTGTATTTAGAATTAGAACTATAGGAATTTCTTATAAATTATAATATAATTATTGAGAGTTAAAGACCCGGCATCATTTTTTCTGTTGGAAATAATTTTGTATCTATTGCTTTTATTTATAAAATAAGTACTTTTGGTTTTAGTTTAGATTCCATTTTGTAGGTTTTCTTTTTCCATTTATTTATTTATTTTTTATTTTTTTATGAATATTTAGGAGTTTCCTATTTTGAAACTTTTTTTAAGTATTTATTTTTCATAATGAATGATGGATGTAGAACTTTGGGTTTACTCCATTTCTTAAAAATAGTATTTAACTGATATCAAATTTGATATTTGTAATTTTATTAAATGTAAATTTTTTATATACTTATCCAAGTCTATTTGGCTAAAATTGTATATATATTTACCTAAAATTAGGTTGAGAGTTTATTTTGATAAAGTACGCGATTGTGCCTAAATAATTAACATATATTACAATATATTTTGATTCAAAATAGTTATTAGTCTTATCATCAAATTCTAAATGAATTTACGCACATTTATTTGACAATCTTACGGATAATAAAGAAATGTTATCACTTTAGTTTCACAAAATCAGAATAACTTCATAAAAGGGGCCGAGGTATATACAAGATCTTACAATAATTTGTCTGATATATTTATCTCATTTTTCTCTGTGTTTTATATATTATTTTGTAAAAAACAGTATATATAACATATTTCAAAAAAATCATCGCGCGTCGTGGTTGTCTTTGGCTACGGAAAATTCTTATTAAAACGCCTGCTCTTTATTGGTGCAATTTACATATCAAAGACCCTGAGAAAAAAATAATTAATTTGCTATAAAAGCAAGGTTCGAGTAGTTTCTAAACTTAATAAATAATTGGGTCAAATGAGAAGCCGGCTCGGCCCATCAATTAGACAGCCCACAAGGCTTATATGTTCTACCATGCATCTGCCCACCGCTCTCTTTCAAACTCATCGTACGGGTCTTTTCATCACAAAACCAACCTATTTATTATTTCAACAAATTAGTCGTTTATTGAATCTTTTCACCATCAAACCGAACAGATCTATCTGTAATTCCAAAAAAAACTACTCGCATCTCTTCATTCTTATATATTCTCCAACGATTCAGCCTCTTCTCCCATCCTCATTTGAAACGATTGCATCATTCAAGGTCTGTCTTTGTGCTTTCTCTCCCTTTCTCCTTCGTATATATTTTAACATCTTCGTTCTTGTTTCATAATTATTGATAGTTTTTCAGGTATCAAAGAAGAAAGATGGAGTCTAACTTTGATTTGATTCCTCTCGCTGCAAATCCGATCTGTCATCCTTCTCTTCCACTTCTTTGCATTGGCCATGACTTTTGCGCTCATTTCCGCATGGTGCCGGTGATCCCTTTACAACCAAGAGTTATTCCATTTGTGATTAGGGTTCCTATTCCTCCTCCTTTAGTTCAAATCTTTAGGATTGTTGCAAGCTCCTCTTTCACCCGTGCACATCACTTTGAGATGATGAGGAGTACCGGAGAAAATGGAGAAGAAGGACTCGAACTAGAAGCAGTGAGGACCGACAATGGAGGGGAAGAAGAAGTTGTTAGTTTCTATTTTAAAAATTAACCAAATAAATAAAATAATTAAATCATAAAATAATGATAAAGAATGAGACGAGCCTGGTGTGTAGCCGTGCGATCGAATCGTGACTGTCCTAAAGACATAATGACGCTCTTTTGTGCAAGGTTAACCGTTTATCCGTCTTCAAGGTTCTACACCATGAGGAAGTCTCGTATTCGCTCTGATAGTAAAGTCACGAAGTGTGTCTTCATTTTAAAGAGAAATAAATTAGTGCATCATGATCCTTCAAATCAAGTTAATTTTGTGTGTTTGAAAGAATGTATTTTGAGGAGGAGGAAGAAGAAGAATGGTTGTTGTATTGTATTTGTTGTTATATATCTAAGAAGAATGAGGAAAATTTCTATTATAAAGAGAGATGAGCAGACTATGTCAATGTAATTAATTCTATTCCAAACTCTCAATTAATTTTCTCTTTTATTTTGTTTAAATTACCATTAAAATTTTAATATAAATACAATAAATAAGTTTTAAAATTTAGTAATATTATTTATAAAATAAATAATATACAACAGAAGTGAAGGAGATTAATAATGTCGTGAAGTTGCTTCCTGATCATATGTTTGTATGGATTTCTAGGATGATTAATTAAAAATGTAAAAAGTTTGTATGGGAATTTATAATTCGATATAGTTTGGAATTTGGATGGCAAAAAATGTATTGCCTTGATTACTTAATTTTTTTTTCCAGTTGTATTTTGTTATGTTTCTATTATTTTTTTTAGGACAATAATTATTGTATATTAATGTATTAGTGAGAATTTGAAATCATAATCTCTCATCCCAGAAGCATTGCAATCTACCAGCTAGGCTAGAGACCATTGGGATGTTTCTATTATTAGCTCATATCATTAGTTAATTCCTATAATAATGAATTGAATAATGTTATATACTATTGGTAAGTATTAATATACAATGTTATTTACTACTTTGTTGTTTTCTATGTTACAATTAATGAATAGTAATAATAAACACAATGAGAAATTTATTTCGATTAAAAGAATCTAATGTTATCACTTGAGAAAACAATACATATAACATGTGAAAGCCAAAAAGATAAAGAAAAAGAATTATTTACTAATTTTAATGTTCTTGAAGTGTAACTAATTAAATGGATCAAAAGATAAAATGATGTTTATCAGTTTTTTATTGATTCGCTAAAATCATATCTATTTTATAATTATCTTTTCTTCCTTTGTATCTTATTGATTGGCCAAAATGATGTTTATAAGGCCTATTGGGCCCTATCTTCCTTACCGCAACCGCGGTAGCCTTTACAGGAACCGCAGGTCGTTGCCTCACAACACTCGAGGTGAGGAGTGTCGCGACCAAAGAAGGAAAGCGGTAGATGATTCTTCTGGAAGATTGACACATATTTAACATTCTAACTCCATTGCGTAGAAAGAATGTAGTTCATTTGCAAGATAAATAAATCAGAGATTATATTTGATCTCCGGTTAGGATTAGATAGTAAGGATTGATCTGATTGGATACTGATTGAGGATTGGATTTAGGGTTTTAGATTTCATTAGATTTAGGTTAGATTATTTTCTCACTATGGGAGACCAACCTCTCACCTATAAAAGGATGAACCTTAGAGCCTGCCAGAGGGTCGATAAATTAGTAGCCATTTTTCATTGTAGTAGACAAGATAAACAATGTTATAATGTTTCATGTATCACTTTAATTTGTTTTGTATTTCAATTAAGAATTCTTGTAACTAAATCCTTTCTACGGTAGAGTTTGAGTTGTAGAATCGATGTCTTTTTGATTTCATCTTTGTTTGTATTATTATATCTTTGTACTTTGTATTTTGTTGTGTGTTTTTATCTCAACCCTAGGCACCCCCTTGGTATACAGGTTAGCAGGTAAGTAGCCGAGGGAAATTAGGTTGTTAAGCGAAAGCCTAATGCCTTGGTGTTTGACCGCATGGTAAAGTCTGGCGGGTATGTGTCGAATTACTTGCCTCGTTAGCCTGAGACTTTGAAGGTGAAAGCCAGCTGATTAGACCAGCATAGACGAGACTTGAAGGAGTGAGTACGAGAGTGCGGTTCCACCCCGGGGAATGAGTCGAGAAACTAGGAGAACCAAAAGACTTGCTTGAGGAGGGATAAGTAACATCACCTCAGCTCAAGGATAAGTGACAACCCTTTACGTTACAAGAAGGTAGTTTGGCGATGAGCAAGTTGGCGTAGAAAGGGTTTCTCCAGAGCCGATTATAAACCTTGCTTCCGGACGACACAAGGGCTAGAGACAATCTTACCGTGCGACAGAGGATGCAAGTACGACGGATAACTTATCCGTTACAGCAGTAAGACCTCCTTACAAGACAGAAGCAACACCGACAAAGACAAAGGAGATTAGATGGGGATCTTCGAAAGAGCTTGAAGGAGATTAGACGGAGATCTACGAAAGAGCTTAACTTCTAGAATTCTCTACTATCAACTTTATCTACCTTCTACCACGGACAAGAACTGTGATAACTATGTCCGCGGCTTGATAAGTGACCATTTATTTTGTTTTGTTTTATTTTATTTTATTTTTATTTTTAGTATAAACAAAAACCCAATCAATAATTCCGTCCAAACTGTGTTATAGAAAATAAATTACACCTTCATGTGGATTTGACACTCAAAGAAAGTACTACATGTAGATCGTGCGTTTGCGAACAAAACTGAGTGTATTAGAATAATTTGAAAATCTATTTTATTATATACCCTCACAACACATCATTTATACAGATAAAATATTTAGTTTGCATAATTGTCATTTAGCATCTTAGTTGAAGGTGTTATGATTTTGCATGGTTGATGGTTGAGACCTAGTCACCTAGGTGATTGCATATATTTTTATTGGAAAAAATAAAATATATTATTTATAAATGCTAGAAATAAAACCTCAGTTATAATTTTATGCGTTACTCCATGTACTTTAATCAGATTGCAATTTAGTTTCTGTTATATTCGTTTACCTTTTTTCTTCTTGTATGTACTTTATAACATATAGTACATGACTATTTTCTACTTTTTTATTTTAAGTAAATGATTATTTTCTATCTTAACGGAATATGTTTACGCCATTAATCAATTCTATAAATGATAATTTTTTAGGTTGGAGGCGATTTTAAGAGGTGATTTTGAGAGGAGATCTTGAATTTCCGGCTAAATCCTTCACTCTGAAGGACTCTTGTTTGAGTGAGCTTCCTTCAAGGACTTGAACGGTGGCCCCTACTCTACGCAGGTCATTTAGCCAAACCTTGTGAGAAAGCCTCCTCCTCAAAATCGGAAATTCAAGAAGCGATTTAAAGAATCATCACAGTTCAAGATTCAACTCCAATGACTGAACTAACCTACTCACACATCGTTCGCAAAATTATTTGAACAAGAAAGGATAAATCTCATCATAAATTACTCAACTTCAAAAAATGATCAAATAAGTAATTCAACTTTCAATTGTCTCGTAGAAGTCACTAAACTTTCAAAAATTATCAAATAGATCATTCAACTTTCAATTGTCCCTAATAAGTCACTCAAGTTTTAAAAAATAACCAAATAAGTCACCCGGTTAATTGAAATTTGAGTGACATATTTGACTATTTTTTAAAATTGAGTGACATATTTGATAATTTTTGAAAGTTGAATAACTTATACGAAACAATTGAAAATTAAATGACTTATTTTGTCATTTTTGAAAGTTAAGTAACTTGTAGTGAATTTACCCAACAAGAAAATAACAAAACCATAGATTCAAAGCTAGAAGCGGATCCAAGGCAATGGATCAAAGTTACATACAAGAAGAAAAAACATCCATTCATAAACCAAATCAAAATACAATAAACCTAAGTTTTTGAGATGTCTTCAAGACTTCCATGAAAGAAAAAATTACACTAACATGATTACACATCATTATTGCAAAATACAAGGGCACATAGCTCTAAATTGCTGGACTAAAAATCCTCCAAAAAGCAATATCTTCAAGCCACTACCCAAAACGGTAAAATAATACCTTCTCTTCAATCAACCCTTCAAGTCATCAGCCTTTCCAACAAAAAGGCAACTTCCTTATGCCAAGCCATCTGCCAATCTAGCAGCACATCACCTCAAGCTATCAACTGGACCAACTGCCAGATCAGCTGCCGATTCATCTGCTTTACCCATCAAACCTAATTCTCAAGCAAGAGTCATTCCAACTTCTAAAACAGTAGTCAAAGCAGCCACTGATAAATCTAGCAAGGAGACCAAAAGAGAGAACATAATCATCTTTGTAGAAGAAGGTCTCCTTAGTAATAAAGATTATTCAATTGAACCTCCACTCACTTTCAAAACTATCCTGAGAAATGTCTCATCTGCTCTAGCTGAAACAGAAAAACTCACATGGTTAATCTCTAGTTTTGGGTCCCTTAATGGATGTTTTACAAACTAATGAGAATAAAAAAGATAAAGAATTGAGAGATATCTTACTTGAGGTGACTGTTAGAAGGAAAAGCAACAAACCTTTCTCTTTGATCTTAACAGTTGTCACCCATAAACACATAATTGTAATTTCTGTTCCTAATTACTTCAACCTCCCTCCAACCAAAGAATGGAGACCAAAGCAACATATCATTAAGCTGTGGAGAATTAAGAGTATTTCCAAAGGAAAAAGGGGTTCAGTTAGAGGAGAACACGATTCCTCAATGTCCTATGAACATGCCGTCATGCTCTTATACCTTAACATCATCACCACCATCTGTCCAACAATTTATTCTACCCTCGAATACCAGTCCATCTCAATTTCTTAATGACTTACTGTATGGAAGTGGTTCCTCTTAATCACAGAGATTGGAACCCACTAAAATACAACCATCCTTATACTTCACCACTATCAAGGAATCCAACTCCCCCCATTAGACCATCAAACCAAATTTTATTACTGGAATATAAAAAGGCTGCAGAAGTAGATAATCTACTCCAAGCACTCAATTCTGATCCAATAGATCAGTGTAACCCACTTGCTCAAAATGAACCAATTGCAGTCAGCTGGCCCACTGGCCCATTGATTCAAGCTGAGCAACGTAATAACAATGTAGATCTTATCCCAATTGATGAGGCTATATTAAGTGAAGCTTTTGATCAGAATGATGCTTTGGTAGAGAGTACATAGAAGAGGTAGAAAAGTAGAAAAGAGTAAACCTGTAAGAAGTAGTAGTAGAATCAGAGATAAGCAAGAACGTTTTGATGTCTCACGAGCTTCTTCAACTAGATTTAGACTACAAGGTAGCTGATACATTTGATTTCCGATACCGTGGCATTGAGTTATCTTTTGGTGGGCGTTTTGTTCTACCTCACTACATGCAGAGGGTGATTCATGGGTGGGCAAAGAACATAATTTGAAAAGACGTTGATATCATTTTCAAGCATGGGTCATTTTTGGTTACGAGGAGGGAAGCATGGGAAGTCCTCAATGGGAGGGATCTCTCTGCGGGGTTATTTAAACTTACAATACCTTTGTTTGAAAAATATTAAATTAGTAACGACAACATGCACATATACCATTTCTTATAATTACACTTTTAACCCAGTTCATTGACGCTCTATTGTACATGATGGAATGCGTCATACAACAAGCTGGAGCGCGCTGGATTTTCGTTCGCTGCATTCACAGTGTAATTTAATTAAATAATCTTGTTTAACGGCATTGCCACTTTTTTCAACATAATGACACTTGTTAAAAACTTGCAGTTCTCCGTTCCACACCCACCTCTTACCAGAAGTATTGGAGCAGAGGGAGTACCAGAGTTACAGCTATGAAAATATGGTAGATCGTCGGTGGGTTTTTCTCCCGGTCCAGACAGGCGGCCACTGGTTTCTGGTGGCGTTCGACTTCTATGACCATGACTTCAAGCTCTACACCTCACACGATGACGAGTCTCATTGCACAGATATGGTCAACAACATTGTTTATCTGTGGACCCTTTACTGGAGGAAAGGACAGTCCGCACAGACAGGGGTCCCCCGCAGACTGCGGGCTTTTTGTTGTGAAGTTCGTCCACCGCCTTGTGACAAGGCAGACAGTGCAGTTCAATCGTGATGAAGTCAACGGTGATCGCGGTAGAATCATCTACAATTTGATTGCTTCTTCTTTCTTCCCGGGTGCATTCTCTGGTAGCATGGAGTAGAGAGCCCGTTATATATTTTATATTAGTAGTAATGTTTATCATTTGGTGGTTCCTTGTGGTAGTCTTTAGATTGTCTATCTATTTGGGTA
Source organism: Juncus inflexus (assembly GCA_024447665.1). Classification (NCBI taxonomy): domain Eukaryota; kingdom Viridiplantae; phylum Streptophyta; class Magnoliopsida; order Poales; family Juncaceae; genus Juncus; species Juncus inflexus. The sequence continues at coordinate 1,674,634 of JAJHPC010000003.1, forward strand.
TCATTTTGTGGTAAAAGAGAACAATTTAAGTTTGTGTGTTAGTTGTAATATTTTGTCTGCCGTGCGGAAGAAACAAGGATGACGTTTGTTATGCTGTGTGTTTATCTATTTATAGACTGTTATGTTCTCGAGATTGCTATTTCGTGCGTTATATCGGTCTGATATTACTGCTATTAATTATGTTGTGTACTCCTGATTCACTCCATGCTGATTTTTTACTTGTAGTAACCTGTTATCAACTCAAAATTCAAAATATTTTTTGTTACGTGTTGACACATGATTTGTAAACACTTGAACATATCATATGGTAAAAGAATTTCATGCACTGAAACTTTGAAAAACAGCCAACATGATATGAAACTTGATACTACAAGAGAACTGGAACATATTACTGCCAGCAAGGTGCAAACTTGTGTACTAACATGAACGCTCCATAGCAATATTAATCGAATAATATTTCTTGATCCCAAATTAAACTAAACAAGAACAAATGACATTAATAACTCTTGTTAATTCATTTGAGTATGGTCATACATTTCTTCAGTTCAATTCATCAAGAGGCCTAAATATATCTCTCTCATTTATGAGAGGAACAAATCTCATCTTGATTGCACTCATCCCTCTACATGATTCATTAAATACGTAATCATAACCGTTATGACTACCTGGTTAAAGGCAGTGTTAGATTTTGTTAAAGTATAAAATTACTCATGTTGGGAACCGAGACAATCTTAGGTCAAAGGACTATAAATACTTTATGTTATAAAAATCGCTAATGACGTAAAACATGCATCATTCCTATGGCGGGTCAGTCCAGTATATGGTCTCTAACATATACCTATGTTAATGACTTGATAACTATTTATCCATGATCACTAAAACGTGATCATCAGTCAACTAACATACTGGCATACATTTATAGCTTGTATATAAATGTATATTTATATGTATCCGCAAGTATATTTGTCTCCACAAATATCCTATAAATGACCAGGGACGATTTAAAATAACATTCATAACACTTTATAGTTTTACTATCAAAGTCATGCACTTTGATGATATAAAGATGAATTGCATATTCATGGTCTATTTTAATTATATTAAAATAACCTATATGCACATATTATATGAAATATTTTAGAAGAAATATTATGTTTATTATTACAATCCATCATCTAGGTCACAAATACTTTGGCCTAGGGCATAACACCATCAATGCATGTCCGAGACCCAACAACGGTATCAGAGCGATGTACGTGTTTCGGTTAAATTGAGACGGTATATATTAGATATATACTATTTATATAGCATTTATAATTTTACTTTATAATTATAAGGCTTGCATATAGAGTTTTCAAGTGTTGAATATTCTTAATCGAAAGGATGCGAAGGTTTGGGGATTCATGAAAAGGTACATAAGATACATCATTTATATGAAAGAGTTCATATAATGATTAATTCACGAAAGGTCATTAGTCTCTTTTTAAGAGATTATACAATGGCTAAGTTTGTTTCATTTGGTCGTGTCTCATTTGAAGAGATTATACGATGGCATCCCCTCATATAGATGCAACAAAGAGAATATGATTCAAAAGTTGTATCAAAAGGCTTAAACCTAAAGGATGCGATCCAAGAGTTGTGTCAAAGAGGTGCGACCAAAAGATATGATCCAAAGGTTGCGAGCAAGAGTTGTGACCTGTTAGTAGTATGTCCTATGCCAATATATTTGAGACCTAGATGTATGGATTGTGTTAAACAAACAATGTGTTTATTTAGAGATATTTTATATAATAAATGCGTATTGGTTATTTTATTCTTATTACTAAAATGAACCTTGAATATGATATTCAGCTTTATATCATCAAAGTATGTGACTTTGATAGTAAAACTATAAAGTATTATGAATGATATTCTAAACCGTCCCTGATCATTCATAGGATGTTTGTGAGACAAACATACTTTATGATAAGCTATAAATGGACATCAGTATGTTAGTTGACTGATGGTCACGTTTTACTTATCATGAATAAGAGTTATTAAGTCATTAACGTAAGTATATATTAGAGACCATATACTGGATTGACCCACCGTGAGAATACTACATGGTTCGTGTCATTAGTTATTCTCAGTAAAGAATGTATCTGTAATCCTTAGACTTGAGATTATCTCAGTTTCCTGCATAAGAAATTTTATACTTTATTATAATCTAACATCGTCTTTAACCAGGCGGTCATAAAGATTATAATGAATTATGCGGAGGAAAGAGTTTAATTAAGATAGGATTTGTTCCTCTCATAAATTGAGAGAGATATCTTTAGGCCTCTTGATGATTTGATTGAAGAAACGCACGGCCGTGCTCGAGTGAATTAATAAGGAGTTATTAATGTCATTTCATGTTCAATCAAATTCGGTGTCAAGAAATATTTATCAACCAACGTAAGGTTGACACTTACCATGCCTTATGGACGATATAGATATCGTGTAACAAAGGGATACAATGCATGAACATAAATTAGGTTTGATCGAATCATCCATACTTGCTTAATTTGGGTAATCATGATGTCTTGCTAGAGGCCGCTCATGATTTATAATCCGTTGTGATTATTGCCGACATTAAGTAAACCTACAGGGTCACACACAAAGAACAACTATTGAGACGTACACAGAAAAATCATAACTGATGTGATAAATTGTATGAAGAGCTACATAGTTAAGTAACACATCCAATCTTACATCTTATATGATAAGATATGTTGCATATATGGTTATATAGTTACCATGCACATATGATATGAAACTTATGGAATATATATGCACAAGAGACACCCCAAAATGATTTAAAAAAAAAGGCATATTATTGTGAGACAAAAGGAGAGAAAAATCCAAAAATTATTCTCTTGTTATTTCTGTGAGAAAAATGAAGAACAAATACTAGCATATATCGTTCTTTATCCGTTCAAAGGGGTTGTTCGTGTGGATACCGGTAGAGGATAAAGCGAAGTGCGGCATCTTTGTGATTCGGGTTGAAACCGTGATTTGTTTGGAGAATCTGTTTGTTTGGAAAATCGGTTTGCTTGGAGAATCGGCTCGTTTGGAGATCGCTTGGAGATCGGTTTGTGAGACCGGTTAGGAGAAACATACAAATGATCGGTTTGGAAACCGGTTTGAAATCGGGCAAAGAAAAGCGTCAACCTAATTCGCTTTCGATCATCACGGATTAAGCGTAATCCGAAGGTACAAAGTTATGAACTTTTCTTTGATTTAATTGTAATTCACGGATCCTTCTTTTGGATTTCGAATTCGATTTTGTTTCCTTTTTGTTTTTTCGCTGCGTTATGAACGGTAGAAACCCAACATGACCAACAGGTGTGACTAACGGGTGCGACCAAAAGTTATGTCTAAGAGATGCGATCAAAAGATGCGATGAATGGATGTGATCCAGAAGTTGTGTCCAAAAGATGCCGCCAAGAGATGCGATCCAAGAGTTGCGTCAAAGAGGTGCGACCAAAGGATAAGATCCGAAGGTTGCGAGCAAGAGTTATGACCAACAGGTGCGACTTACGGGTGCGACCAACAGATGTAACCAAAAGTTATGTCCAAGAGATGCGATCAAAAGATGCGATGAATGGATGTGATCCAGAAGTTGTGTCCAAAAGATGCCGCCAAAAGATGCGATCCGAAGGTTGAGTCCAAGAGTTGCGACCAACGGGTGCGACCAAGTATGCGATCCAAATGTCACATCCAAGGGATGCGTTAAAAGGTTGTGTCTAAAGAGTTGCGGCCAATGGGTGCGACTAAAGGTTGTAACCAAAAGATCCGACTTAACGGGTGTAGTCAAAGGGTGCGACTAAAGGGTGTGACCAATGGATGTGATCCAAATGTCACATCCAAAAGACGCGACGAAAGGTTGCGACCAACGGATGCCACCAAGAGGTGCGACCAAAGGGTGTGACCAATGGATGTGATCCAAATGTCACATCCAAAAGACGCGATGAAAGGTTGCGACCAACGGATGCCACGAAGAGGTGCGACCAACGGGTGTAATCGACATGCGTAACCAATAGGTACGACGGAAAAGGTGCAATCGCAAGAGTTGCGATTTCTTGAATAGTTGTGGCTTCATGAATGGGTGCATATCATGAATTACCTTTTTTGAAATTGTGCATGTGATGCATTATTTCATGAAAAAGGTGCATGTGATGCATTATTTCATGAAAAGTTGCGTGTGATGCATTGGATTTATGAAAAGATGCATATGATGAATTAATTTGTAGAAAAATATGTGTTGATAAAGTTGACCAGGTGTTGACCATGTTGACAGTTGACTATTTACCCACTGTATTGACTGTGGACTATGTTGACTACACAGCATAATTTATTTCTCTAGAGAGAGAGTGCAGATATAACATTATCTTGGGACCTAATATGGCATTCATTTGGTTGATATAAGATTTATATTTATAACTCATACACACAGATGTATAAGAAACAACTTTTATTAAATAAATAATAATGTCTTAATATATAATCCATTTCCTAACACAAATACACTTGGTCTAGAACACTAATCCTACAAATAAGACCTTTTTTTAAGGAGAAATCATCTCATAGCCTACAATACAATTATTAAACAAAGGATTGAAACCTCAAAAAAAAAACATCATTGCTTTCAATCTAATAACTCACAATGAAACCTTTTTTTAATGAAGTAAATCATATCATAGCCCACAATAAACCTCTTTTTTAAGGAGAAATCATCTCATAGCCACGATGCAATTATTAGACAAAAGATTGAAAGCTCAGAAAAACAATCATCACTGCTTTCAAATTGTTCTTTGCTAAAAAAAAGGAAACACATTCTGTAGTATCACTCATAATTTATTTCTCTAGAGAGAAAGAGAGAGCAGACATAACAAAAAATCATTTTTGGACCTAATATGACATTCATTGTCCATTCATATTTCTCTTTAAAAGCCGAATTTAACACAATTTCAAAGTCGGTCTCATGAGTATATAGGTACTCAATTCCTATATACTCAACAAGAGAGAGAGAGAGAGAGAGAGAGAGAGAGAGAGAGAGAGTCACAACCACAACAATGGAAAGATGAGGGGGAAATTCTGTTCAAAGTCTTCCTCAAGAAAGATACTATTTTTAGTGCACCAAACATTTACAATAACATTCACAATTAATCATCTCAAAGCCCACCACCCAACCTCTTTTTTTCGTGAAATGAATCATCTCATTTTTAGTGAGATAAATCATCTCATAGTACACAATGGAACCGCTTTTTTTTTTTTGAATTTTTTAATACGGTGGCTCATACATCCCCACGTATCACAATGGAACCTCTTTAGTGAGACCGATTTTTTAGTGAGCAAAATATCTCATAACCCACAATAAAACCTCTATTTTAGCGAGAGAAATCATCTCATTTTTAGTGAGATGCATTTTTAGTGAGATAAATCTTCTCATAGACAACAATGAAACTTCTTTTTTTTGTGAGATAAATAATCTCATTTTTAGTGAGATAAATAATCTCATTTTTAGTCAGCTAATCACCTCATATCCTATAATGGAACATCTTTAAGTAAGATAAATCTTCTCACAGCCCGCCATTAAACCTCTTTTTTCTTAGTGAGATAAATCATCTCATTTATAACATGAATCATCTCATATCGCACAATGAAACCTCTTTTTTCTTAGTGAGATAAATCATCTCATTCTCAGTAACATGATTCATCTCATATCACACAATGAAACCACTTTTTAGTGAGATCAATCATTTCATTTTTAGTGAGATAAATCATCTCATATCCAACAATAAAACCTCTTTTTAATGAAATAAATCATACCATAGCCCACAATGAGACCTCTTTTTTAAGGAGAAATCATCTCATAGCCTACAATACAATTGTTAAACAAATGATTGAAAGCTCAGAAAAACAAACATCATTGCGTTCAATCTAACAACTCACAATGAAACCTTTTTTTTAATGAAATAAATCATATAATAGCCCACAATAAACCTCTTTTTTAAGGAGAAATCATCTCATAGCCACAATGCAATTATTTGACAAAGGATTGAAAGCTCAGAAAAGCAATCATCACTGCTTTCAAATTGTTCTTTGCTAAAAAAAAGGGAACACAATCTGTAGCATCTCTCATAATTTATCTCTCTAGAGAGAGAGAGCAGACTTAACAAAAAATCATTTTTGGACAAATATGACATTCATTGTCCATTCATATTTCTCTTTAAAAGCAGAATTTAACACAATTTCAAAGTCGGTCTCATGAGTATATAGGTACTCAATTCCTATATACTCAACGAGAGAGAGAGAGAGAGAGAGAGAGAGAGAGAGAGAGAGAGAGAGAGAGAGGAAAACAACAACGGGGATAAACACAATTGAAAAAGGGAGGAAATAAAAGCAATTCAAAAAGTGAGGAAAGGAAAACACAAATTACAATTAAAAACAATAAATTTGATTTAAACAACCCTCCTCCTTTGTCCGGGGTTGGGACCAGCAATGTTAATTCATTCATTAACACAGGCGGAGTTAAACAAATATGAACAAAAATTTCTTCTTTAAGTGCCATGACCTCTAGTCGTTTAAAAGCGAATTTCACACAAAATTCACCGGGAAACACGATAATCAACAAATCGAGGGCTAAATTGCATAAAACCTCTAGTTATACCTAAAATAAAACATACAAAAATATACTACTCAAATAGTAATAACCTTATAATATAATATAAATAAATAAATAAAATATAGAATATCATAATAATATACCTTCCAAAAAAGCTTGAAGTTGAGGATCTAGATTACGAGAATGACCTATTACAAAGAGGTATGTTTGATAATGCATTTTCAATGTATTTTCCACCCCCTGAAATTATTCCATAATATTAATTTGAAAGGATTTTTCCAAAAAGAAAATTGATTCCAAAGAAATAGGTTAATTGTATAAAAATATAAAAATATAGTTAGAGAACGAAAACCAAGTCATTTTATTAGAGGCAGTATGGTTCCACATTTTGGAGAAAACCTAGCCTTTCCAATTTTATACCATTCCCTACAAATTTATTTGATAGCTTAAACATGGAAATTTATGTACTTTAAGTACAAAAGAAAAATGAACGGTAAAAGAGTAAAGTAAAAAATAATAATAAAGTCATGACCACCTTATACAAATTGAAGAGGTCTAGATGCTTCGCATTTAATATTACATCTGGAAATTCCAATACGCCCCCTGTAGAACTAATCGGTTATGCCCCCTCAAAACTAAAAATTGCATCACGTCCTTCAAAAAAAATATGCACGCAATACTTCTGTTCTGAGAATCTAGATTTCGTGCAATATATTTAAATAAATAATTAAAAAAAATGAATAAATTAAATAATTCAAATAAAATAATTGATTATAAATATTGTGATTAAAATAAAATAAATTAAAATAATATAATTAAATAATTAAAATCAATTTAACTCCCCCCTAAAACAGTAATACACCACTGAAACAAGGAATTATTACAATAATTCGGAATTCATCACATTAAGCCAAAACGGAAATGCATCTCAAGAAATCAAAACCCTATTTAGGAACCTAGATTCAAGATATCAAACCGTAGATGCAACAAATCACAGTTTACAACAAAATAAAACCCTAAACCCTAAACCCTAATTTCGTCTCCAACAAACCCTAGATTCAAAAGAAAGAGAGAAAATGGAAAAGAAAAGATGAATAATAATTACCATTTCTCATACGGACCAGGAACTCTTGCTCTCTGCCCTACGTCAGCATATTATCCCCTTTAGAGAGAAGCTGGTCGAGGCCCTCTTAGAAGCACTGATCATAGATGAAAAGGGCGGTATGCTATATGCTGGGGATGGGAATCACCCAAGAAAGTCCAGTGTCTCTGATTCTTCTCAAAATCTTTCTGATCCAACTTGATTCTCCAGTTTGCTTCTACTTCTGGCTTCGGCATGCCGACGATTTGGCCTCACAGGCGACCAGAAGACAAAGGGCCTGTTCTCTAGCGCAGTTTTATAAAGGGGCAGGAAGCCATGGGTGCTGGAAGTTGGAAAATGAATGTGAAGAAGCTATGGGTGCATAAAGAAACAAGAAACTCTATGGAATTGTGAAAAAAGTGTTCTATTAAAACAGAGAAAGCTATGAATATAATATTGATATAATTCAATTGATTAGTTGTTAGATAGAGAATGATTAATGATGAAGATTGTATTAATTATAATGCTTTTGTTTCAATGTATATATTTTCTTATTTTAATTATAGGAGTCATTTGAATAAATTCTTGATTTTAATTTGTTATACCGGTCTTTATTTTAATTTAGTCATTTGAATAAATTCTTGATTTTATATTTTCTTATTTGTTATACCGGTCTTAGATAATAAAAAAATTATATAAATTTTAGGTCTACCAATTCGTTGTACATACACTTGCTAAAAATATAACAAGAATTATTGTTTTTATTAGGCTCAGTCCTTTAATTACTCCAGTTATGCTCAATCTTTAATTATGTACAATTAATCTTTCTTGTTGATACCAACCTCAATTCAATTCAATATAATTGAAAACAAATATACCCACCTTAATTCAGTTCAAAATTAATTTCACCAATCAAGAATTTAAGAGCTTATGAGCAGTTCAATATACAAACAAAAAGTTAAGCACAAAATAATTTCCTCCCTCAGGCCCTCTAATTCTAATTCTTGTTTCTTTTGAATTGAACTTGCTGCATTTCTCTAAGGGCTTGCTTGGTTTGAGGGGAATCGAGGGGAAGGAAAGGTAGGGAAAGAAGGGTAAAGAAGTTTCATTCTTCTTGCTTGGTTTAGATGAAGGGAAAGTAAAGATAAATGAAGAGGATATTTAATTAAACTAAAAAAAAATGTTTAAAATTAAAATATTTTTTAACCAAATTTTTTATATATAAGTATTCATAATTTTTAATATAACAAAATTATTATAGCATTCAAATTTTATTTTAATATGATACTAATATCATCACACATATATATTGTAAAATTATTATTTTTCAATAAATTTATGGAATATGCAATTTTTTATTTTACAAAAATATTTATTTTAAACATGATAATTTTAATATATATTTGATACATTATCATTTTAGAATATAGATGATTGAAAAATGTGAGTGTTAGATTCAAATTTTAGAAAATAAAATATATTATGTTAAGTTAAAAAAAAAAAAAAAAAATTGGTTTAATGTTATTGTCTCTATTTCATGTCATACTTGACATCTCCATTTCTCTTAATTCCCCTTAGTTCCATTTCTTTCCCCTAACTTACCTTCAAACCAAGCATAGTTAAATCTTTCCCTTAACTTTCCTTCCCCTAAATTTCCCTCGAACCAAGCAAAACCTAAAGGTGGTAGAAGCCACCCAAAACTCGATGGTGATCTGACTTGCTCTTGTGGAAATGGTTCCCAGTCCATATAGACCTCACAAGGACCGTCCACCCGCATTGTGTCATCACTGTCGACTTCCATGGATTCCGGTCCTTCCGGTTGACAGCAAGCATGGTGGAAGTTGGCCGGGGCTGGCCAGTGAAAAGCAGACATCACTCTCGAATTCATTGTTGTGCTATTTGTTTCTTTTATTTTGCTCTTTTGTTCTTCATTTTTCGTGTAGTTAAGCTGAAGGAGAAGAAGGCTCTTAAATAGAGGAGAGGGAGGGAGATTTTTCAGATGCACCAACGTGTGGCCATAATTTAACCTCTTTTCAAATGAATTTAAACTGATTTTAGAAACCCTAAAACTTGATTAAATTTACCCTTGAGGGTAAGCTTGGTTTAAGTGTGGTGAGATTTTTAATGTGTATTTTTATACACATTTTTAGGGATTTTATCATATAAAATTCACCCTTAAATCACATAAAATATTAGAAATATGTTTAAAATTAATAAAAATTATTTTTGAAACCCTTAATACACTTTTGTGTGATTTTTTAGGTAAAAAGATCAAGAAAGTGATATTTGAGTGATTTGGTGAAAAATCAACTCCAAATGAAGGGCCGATCTGCAAATTCTGGGGACAATGATGGTCGAATTGTTGACAAACCTCCCCAAAAATCCTACACACGCCTCTCTAATTCTCTTATAAACCTTACTCGCCAACCATCCATGCCAAAACCTACAAAATTCCCAAAAAAGATGAAAAGTCAAACCCAAGAAATCGCCCAATTGACCAAAAGTCAATCGTCTCAGGGTCAAACTAGATATCAAATCGAAGCGCGTGACGAGACAAATCCAACGGTAGAAATCTTGCGAAAAAATGCCTTATAAAACTCCCAGAAATCACGATAGAAGATCTGGTCAAACGTAGTCAAAGTCAATCTTTGACCAGGTC
>JAJHPC010000003.1:1690022-1862522 GCA_024447665.1 Juncus inflexus
AATGATCAAGATAGAATTTGTTACTCTCGGATAGGAGAGAGATATCTCAGGGCCCCCGGATAAATTGATACTGAAGAAAAATACACAGCCGTGTACGAAAGAACTAGCATGCGTTAATATCTTTTAATTTATTCATAAAACCATGCCTTATGATTAATATAAATATCGTTTAACAAAGGGATTAAATACATAATTGATGTATAGGTTATGATCACGTATCATTCATTTAATTTGGGTAATCATAACGTCATACTAGAGGCTACTTATGATTTATAAACTTGAAGTTTATTGCCAATATTAAATGAACCTACAGGGTCGCACACAAACATAACTAACTCGGTTGGACACAGAAAATCAAAAGAAAGGTGAAGAGGTGTGAGCATTAGATACTATAAATAGATGAAGGGTTCGTCTGATTAGTTCAGGAGATTCAGATCACACCCTAGCCGCCTATTGAGAGAGAGAGAAAGAGAAACCCGATCTAGTAATCACGGTTTCTCCTCCAACAAGTTAGTCGCGTGTGGATACGTGTAGAGGGTGGTGCCAGAATCGTAGCGCCTTTCGTGATCAAATCCGCAAGGAGACGCAGGGAAATCATTTGGAGACGAATCGCGAAGCCCTACAAACCGGATTAGCAGAATCCGAGGTATAAATAAGATTTATTTTTCAGATTTGATTGATAATACACGGATCCTCGGTTAGGAAATGGGTAAAATTTTAATTCCACTATGCTACTGAGATTGCGCGTTTCCTTTCATATCAGACCCCCACGCCACGTGTAGACCTCGCACCGCTCGCTACAGATATATCAATCCAACACAATGAAAAAAAATATAACTCTCAACTAAAAGACATAATCAGTAATGAAAAGTCATAGTAATACAACTAAAATACATATCAATCCAACACAATACAAGAAAAAAACATAACATTCCACTAAAAAGACATAATGAGTAACTACAAAATCATATAAACATAACTAAAAGACTTATCAATATAACAAAATACAAAATATATTATAACTCCTTAAAATAACAATAAATTAAAAAAAATTAAAAAGATGGAAACAATTTGATTATATATTTTAATCATTTCAGTATTTAAAAATTATCTTATATGGTTCATATTGAAATTATATTTTATATTAGATTAATAGGAGTAAGTGTTATGATGTTGCATGGTTGACATTAGCTACTTAGGTTAGGTGTAAATGTTATAATTTTAAGGTAATTTCACTATAGATCACTCAACTTTCAAAAATGACCAAATAGTTCACCCAACTTTCAATTGTCGCCAATAAGTCACTCAACTTTTGACTTGTCCAAATTAGGTCACCCGATTAATTTTTCATTCATATATTGACGGGATTGACATGTGTATAACAAGTCATTGCTAATTTAAGCAGTCCACATCATCGCCGACTTATAACCCAAATAATCATCTCAAGTTTACCAAAATCACGAGGGGTCATCTAACTTTAGAATTATTTCACCGCATGTCATTCAACTTTGAAAATTTATCCCTATTAGTCACACAACTCTAAATATATATCACAGGAGATCACTTAACTTTAAAAATATATCATGTGAGGTCATTCAACTTTAAAAATATATCACCGGAGTTCACTCAACTTTACAAATATATCACAGTAGGTCACTCAACTTTAAAAATATATCACCAGAGGTCACTATCTTTAATTTAAGAAAAATTTACAAAGAAGCCCCTACGTTATGCCTTAATTGCAAAAAAGCCCCTGCCTTATTGGAAATTGCAAAAAAAGCCCCTGCATTATTGCTAAAATTGCAAGAAAGTCCCTACCGTTATATTGAAGCTAACGCCATTAGTTTCAGTAGTTTAATCACTTCAAAATTATTTTTTAAATGATAATTAACATTCTTGTAGAAAAAGTGTTTTAAAAATAATTATGAAAAAGTATTTTTTTAACATTTGAAAAAATAAACATTATTTTTCAGTAAATTGTTTTATTAAAAATATATGTTCCCGAAACAAAAGTTTTTCTGAAACAAAATTTTTTTCAATAACAAAAATTTTTTTGATTTTTTTCTTAAAAATAGATTTAAAAATATTTTTTAAGAAATATAATTTTTAGACAAAATATTAATTAATATTTAAAAAAATAATTTTGAAGTGATTAAACAACTCGAAACTAACGGTGTTAACTTCAATCTAACGGTTGGGGTTTTTTTTGCAATTTAAGCAATAATGTAGGGGCTTTTTTGCAATTAAGGCATAATGCAGGGGCTTTTTTGCAAATTTTCCTTAATTTAATGTTGGTTTTTATTTGTTGAGATGATTATAATTTATGTGAGACTTGTTTTTTCTTTGAAATATTAATTACATGATTTCAAGAAAAAATGAGATAGTTACAAAATATCATTTTATAAAAAAAATAAATAAATATATTTTTCCAAAAATATTTTATAAAAAAAATTATATCATTTTTAAAAAAGTTATAAAAAAATTCAGAAAAATACTTTTCCAAAAATATTTTTAGAAAATAATATTTTTTCAAAGAAATATTTTTCATTCTAAATAAAATTGCATTTCAAAAATATTATATAAAAAAAACTTCTTAAAATATGAAAGTATTTTATAAAATACGTTTATAAAAAGTACTTGTTTATAAAATATTTTTTGAAACATAATTTCGAAAATTACGTTTCAAAAAATATTTTTTAAAAATGAAAGTACTTTATAAAATACTTTTATAAAAAGTATTTGTTTATGAAATATTTCTTTTAAATATTATTTTGTTAAATGAAAAATATTTGTTTTACAATATATTCTTTTCCGAAAATATTTTTTGGAAAAGCATTTTTCTAAATTTTTAAATTTTTTTTTAAATGATTTAAATTATTTTGTAAAAGTATTTTTCTCGTATTTTATAAAATGATATTTTCTAACTATTTCACTTTCATTTAAATCCTGTAATTAATATATTAAAAAAAAATAAGTCGCACATGAACCATAATCGTTTCAATAAGTTAAAACCAACATTAAATTAAAGGTAGTGACCTCTAGGGATATATTTATAAAGTTGAGTGACCCAATGTTAGGGCTGCAAGTTTAGCTCATGACTCGAAACTCGCTCGTGTTCGACTCAAAAAAAAAATCTCGCTTACAGCTTGTTCGATTTTAGCTTGAATTAATTTCGAGTCGAGCCGAGCCAGCTCGAAATCGAGTCTAGCCAAGGTCGAGCTGAGCTCAGCTCGTTCGATATAAACTAGAAGCTAATTTGAGATGGGCCTTTTTTAGTAGACCATTTATGAAAATAGATGACCCGGTTTAAATTTTAGATTCTGAAGGAATAAAATAATTTTATATTTGGTGGTAGATTAGTTTTTTCTAGATTGAAATATTAATTTTGTTAGATGGAATTTCAACTCGAGTCGAGCTAATTAGATAATAAGATTTAATTTCGAGATGATATCGTTTCGAGCCAAGCTGGCTCCAATCACAATCGAGTCGAGTTCGAGCTAGAATTTCCAACTCGAAACCCTAAAGCAATTTCGAGCCGAGCCAGATCGAGTTCAATTCGAGTCAAGTTCGAGCTGGGTCCAGCTCGCTCGAGCTCGACTCGTTTGCAGCCCTACTCAATGTGATATATTATTTGTAAAGTTGAGTGACTTTTTGTAATATATTTTTAAAGTTAAGTGATCTTTCATGATATATTTTTAAAGTTAAGTAATTTTTTGTGATATATTTTTAAAATTAAGTGACTTGTAGTGATAAAATTTCAAAGTTGATTGACCTACGGTGAAATAATTGTAAAGTTTGATGACATCCCGCAATTTTGGTAAACTTGAGATGATTATTTGAGCTATAAGGTGATGACGTGAGCTACTTAAATCAGCGATGACGTGTCATACACGTGTCAATTCCGTCAATAAATGGATGAAAAATTAACCGAGTGATCTAATTTGGACAAATCAATAATTTAATGAACTATTGGAAACAATTAAAAGTTTGATAACCTATTTGATCATTTTTGAAAATCAAGCGACCTATGATAAAATTTACCTTATAATTTTGCATGGTTACCACCTAGTTACCAAAGCCATTGCATTTTTTATTGGAAAAAGTAAATTATATTATTTATATTATTTTTTGGTGCATTTTCCAACTAAGCCATGACAGCTTCATTCCAAATCAAAAACAATAAGAACCTCAAATATTACCACATTTCAGTTTACCCTTAACCAAATATGATTAGTTTCGTCAACAGGCAATCGAAACTAAAAATCTACTAGACACACACACACACACACAACTAGTTCATAAACACACACAAAAATAGTTTACGAAAGAAAAAAAAATCTAACAAAACGCAGCTCTAATAATCAGCTCGCTTGTCCAAAAATCTAAATAAGTTTTATTCAGAGTCGGTTTGAGGGATTCGTCTGAGCAACTTGTACAATCCAAAAACGTTATTTTCGGCCCATTTGTAAGGAATGAAGAACGAACGATACATCGCTGGCGAGAGTTCTCTGTCCAAATACGGCACAGCTGCCACCGTCTGAACATTTTGACAAGTCAATTAAAAAAGAGTTATGTTTTGTTTTATATAAGAAATGAAGGATTTATTAGAGGGGTTTGGATAGAAAGGTTTTGTTCAGGGGATTTTGGGGTTTCAAAATTGATTATTTTTTGTTTGATTTGAAAGATGAGCTCCCAATCCTACGTTGTTTATTTGTGTCTTAAAATTAAAGGACGCTTTATTTAGGATACATGTCGAGTTTCAATCTTTTGAATTGTAAAACTATTGACTAATTGTAATATTTGTACTTTTTACTTACAAACCCTCAAAAATGTTGGTAATTTTTTCTATTTTGTCGTAATTCTTTCCTTTTCAACCAGAAGAAAAGCAAAAGCCAACATCTCTTTAAGTTACTTATATTTCTTTTTTTTTCTTTTTTTAATTTAATTACCTCCCAAGTAGATAAGTCATTTCCTCGAGCAAGTGTCGGACGCTTCAAGTCAAGTTCCACAAAGAACGTGCACGCATCAATATCCTTAAACTGCATTAAATGCACAAAAAAATGCTTCAAAATCTCTCCAACAAACAATCAAACCGACTTACAGGACTTTTTGAAGGGTAAAAAAATTCAACCTACTTAACAGGATTTCTTGAAGGATTTTGTTAATATTCAGATAAGTAGGTTGAATATTCAGAAAAGTTACTATTTTTTTGAAAAATTTCCCTTCGTTAAATGGCATGTATACATGATAATTTTTTCCCTAACAAGTCAATGGGTCATGCAACTAGATCAATCATGAATGACTAAATAAGGAAATAATGGAAATAATTAAGTTTTTTTTCCCTATTCAGGCTTTTCATGATTGATTCGGGATCCGGTTGAATCATCACTAGACTTTTTGTTTCTTTCTAAGAAAAAAGGTAAAAAAGGAAAGGAATAGGAGGTACGAATTGATCGCGAGAGGCTTTATTTTTATTTATTTGAGGCTTTAGTGCCACTCAAGGTTTAGTTCAAATGTAAATCATCTCATATAGCATGATACTTCTTATCTTATGCACGCACAACATTTAATATTTCTAAAGGGATTCTCAAAAATAACTTTTCTGAATATTTTAAATAACCCCCACATTCTACATTTAAAAAAAAAAAACTATAAGCAAACCTACATGTGTTACAGTTTAACATCCAAATTAAGTTTTTTTGGACCAAAATGCCTCACCAATTTTTTGGAGAATCTAGAAAGCAATTTTTCTTTTTTTGAAATATTCAGAAAAGTCAGTTTTTTTTTTTTTTTTTTTTTTTTTGAGAATTCCCCTTCTAAGAAGAAAATGGTGAAAAAAAGACGGAGAGGAAACTTTAATTACAAATTGACCTGGAGAAGCTTTATTTCTATTGTTGAAATGCTTAGGCGCCGCTTTAGTGCCACCCAATGTTTCGTTGAATGGAAACGAAAGAAGTCCGTTAAATCCGTCGTCAACCCATTTGACTTGACTAATGTAAGACGGTACGAAGAAGGACGAAGGGTACTTTGGTCCAAAAAAACATTTATTCGATAGAATAGTTAATCCCCATAGGGGGTAAAAAAATTCAACCCACTTTAAAGGAAGTTTTTGAAGGAAATCCAAACAGTGATCGATGGGCCTTTAAAAATACTCAATAAAAATTATTAGGACTTCTTTGAAAAATTCCCCTATTTCTTATCTCTACAAGACATTTCTTATTTATTTCCAACAAAAAAGGTAAGAAAAAAGAAAGGGAATTTTAATTACGAATTGATCGGGAGAGGCTTTATTCCTATCGTTGAAATACTTCGGGGCCGCTTTGGTCCCGCCTAAAGTTCCGTTGAAGGGAAAGGGAAGGAGGCCGCCGAATCCATCGTCGACCCACTTGACTTGCGAAATGGAGGAAGGCACGAAGAAGGAGGACGGGTACCGGTGCCACTCGCTCCCCACGCACAGCACCGACCCTGTAAAAAAAATGGGAAAGTTAGGGTTTAGGGTTTGAGAAAAATAATCCTTAATTGTTATAGTAAAGAGTAATGATAGGAACACAGAATCCGACGACAACTTCGACACTGATGACTAGGCGGCAGATATTCCACCTGATCAAGATTCATCAAAACCAGCGGGCCCTACTGCCGCCTATGCATTTATGTCAAGTTGGCGGTTGAATTTTGTGTCAATAAAGCTACTCTCACAAAGCCGTTTACTAAAAGCTGAATCGCGGGCCCCACAAAGACAAATGAATTTGTTAGGGCCCGGAAGCAAGCTCTAAATGAGTTTGTGGGAGTAGCTTTGTTTGTATTGTGACTTTCGGTAATGACCCTAGAAATCGGGCAGAGAGATGTGTTTCTATGCAATGTATATAGTCCAAAATTGTTATTACAATAAAGTTATTTTCACAAATTATTTCACTTGTTGTTTCACTTAGAGCTGACTTATAGGCCCCACAAAGACAAACAAATTTACGTGCACCACTATGTAGTTTAGCAACAAATTTGTTTGTGTTTTCACAGATAGTCACAATTTGTGAAAATAACTTTATTGTAACTATTAGTAAGGAGTGAAGCTACACCCACTAAATAATTCATTAACTATTTCACTAACTCTATCACTACCATATGGTTGGTTCCAAGTCCTAAAATACATAAAAACATGTGGGACCCAAATGTCAGTGAAAAGTGTTAGTAAATTACTTAGTGAGTGTAGATTTACTGATAAGGAAGTACATATGTATTGTAGAGAGAGAATGTTTATTGTTTAGTACCTGGCGCCACATCATCTAAATGGTGTGGCAAATCGGTGTATATCTTTAAAGGAGCAGAGTATCCGTTCAGTATGGAGAAAGTACGGCTGTGAGACGAGCATAAAATGAGGCCAAGAATTAACGGCCTTATTCCTTTCGCTATCTGTTTGAACAAAATAAATTGTTAAAAAAATATATTGATCAAGGGTATTTTGGTCCAAAAAAGAAAAAAAAATGGAGTATTATATATGAAAAGCAGAGATTATTCATAAAATGGACTATTCATAAAATAAATATATTGATTGAATTTTCCAATAATTGAAAAAACAAGCAGAGGTTATTTTTCCAATAATTGAAAAGACGGGACTTTTCTGTGATTCATTTTTCAATATTAGAGATGGGGTCTTTTCCTTCTAAGTTGGTTTTTAAAAAAAATATTTAGCATTTGAACAAATTTAAGCTTTTACCTTATATAGGATTGATTGTTCAGTGACGTATTTGTCATGAAAAATATCTGGAAAACTATCGATCACAGCTGTAGCTGCCACACATATCAATGGATATATTGGATAAAGAAACCTGCAACATAAAAAATATAAATATATATCGAAAAACTGAAAATGAAGCATTAACTGACAATATATTTCGGCTCAATATTTCATGGTGTTAAAATGAAGATTCAGAACAGTAACTCTACACAATCACACAAACATAATCAGCTATGTAAAAAAACATAGCATCCATTTTCAGGTCCTTTTTGCAAATCACATAATATTTTTTTCATTTATTAATAAAAAAATAACAAAAATTAAATACATACCTTTCTTCTTTATGGGCTTGAAGGGACATAAAAGCAAGCCAGATATACACAGGCGAAACAACAATGAGCAAATCAGGTGCGTATTTTTTCCTAGAAAATTTTATAATTCCAACAAAAACTAGGGCTAAAATGAACGCAAAATTGAAGTTGTTGAACCCGTTTCGCAAGTAGAAAGTCAGCCCTTCGGTTCCATACAGAGTACTGGAGCCTCCAGTCACGTTGTATTTCAGGAGATTAAATACGGAAAATGTCGGTTTGCCGTAAGTTTGAAAATCGGCGAGTAATGATAAACCCTAGGAAAAAATTTCATATAGTTAATATCAAAAAAATAAGTTAGATTTTCAGAAAAAGACTTAACATTTCTGAACATCATAAATACAATAATAATGTAAAATGTTATATCACAAAACGATATTTACTTATTAATTTAATTTGAATAAAAAGAACTTATACAAAAACGATGGGGATTATTTTATTTCCGTCCACAAAAGAAAAGAAAAAAGATGGAATGCTAAAGTTAACTAAATAAGGGTTAAAGAAGCATTTAATCCACTTTACAGATAAGATTTGAGGGAATCTAAAAGGCGAGTAGTGTTTATAAATATTCATAGAACTCAGTTTATTTTTTCTTTTTGCAAATTCCCCAAATAGTACAAAATTAAACAACCAGCACTAGTAAAATTACTCACCACAAGGACAACAGAAGTAACAGAGCCAGAAAAGAAGACCCTCAAAAAATTCCCTCTTTTCAAGGAGTAAAAAGTAAAATACTATATAGCAAAACATTATTTACTATTTACAATAAATTGAATAAAAGAATTTTTACAAAAATGATGGGGATTATTTTGGTCCACAAAAGAAACGGAACGCTATAGTTGACATTAAAATGATCCAATCTTTATAATATTCATAAAACTCAGTGGCTTTTCTAAAAAATTCCCCAAAAATAGCGAAACAAAAAAGCAACCAGTACTAATAAAATTACTCACCATAAGGACAACAGAAGTAACACAGCCAGAAAAAAAGACCCTCAAAAAATTCCCTCTTTTCAAGGAGTAAAAAGTAAAATACTATATCGCAAAACATTATTTACTACTTACATTAAATTGAATGAAAGAATTTTTACAAAAATGATGGGGATTATTTTCGTCCGCAAAAGAAAAACAAATAAATGGAACACTAAAGTTGACATAAAAATGATCCAATCTTCATAATATTCATAAAACTCAGTGGCTTTTCTAAAAAATTCCCCAAAAAATAGCGAAACAAAAACAACCAGTACTAATTAATTACTTACCAGAAGGGCAACAGAAGTAACAAACCCAGAAAAGAAGACCCTCAAAAAATTTCCTCTTTTAAGGGAGTAAAAAACAATCGGAAGAAAGACCAGAACTGAAAACGGCCAGCCGAGAATCACGCCGGCCGCTGCCACGGCGACGGATGATGAGTACTTCTCGAAAAGGAATAATGCTGATGCGAGCGTGACGGCGTACATGGAAAAACTGCTCGGCAGAAAACCTGAATGGATGAAAAGTCAACATGGTCAGTCAAAGCTGAGATAAATGCAAGGCTAGTCCTTGTACTTCAATTGGATTGCGATTTGGTCCTTGTACGATGAAGTACATTTAAGTATTTTTTGGGATTTAGTATAGGCTTAATTGATGGGCAATTGGGCTGATTTGGGAAATAAACTGTAGTTTGGAAAGGGATAAATTCACGACTATTAGTTCTTGCACTACAATAAACAATTGGATTGCGATGTGGTGCTACTAAATTGGACTTTCTTGTCTCTGTACTTTATAGAATTGTGCATGGTTTGAAGAGGAACACTCGTTATTTTAAGGTTTTGTAGGGTTAAATGTGCAAAAAACACTTAAGAAAAATATGTACTTGTGCTAGCAAAGAAGCAGCCGCTCGTGAGACAAAGCATAGCGAGAGTATACAAACCGAGTCTCTTTCCGTATTTCCTTGAAAGAGCAACGACTAACGCCGCCTCTGTAATTGTCGAAATTAAACCTAGAAAGAGCCTCACCGTGTAGAAAACTCGCACCTTTTAAATAAATCATTAAAGCAGAAAGAAAATTAAATGTTACAATTATCTTTCTCCCTAATATGTAATGAATTGAGGAAAAGGAATAAAACCTTGTCTTCTGTGAAGAATAGGGAAGCGGGTTTTGCTACAACTGCATGGATAAAAATGTAGAAGTAGGATCTCAAAGCAAATTCTGAGCTGCAGTACAAAAGAAAACAAAATTTTCAGAATTAAAGATTAATTGAGTCAAAAATTGATGCTTAAATGGGGAATTATTTAGAACCAATTTGATGCTTAAACAAGGGATTATTAAGTAAGAACATACCTATACTCCCAAGTCTGAAATCCAGATTTATACACCAAATAATGCAGCGGTTCCCAGTAATTAAACACCTCATCACAATCATGCACGATGTTGGAGGTGGCGCTCATGTGGCGGAGACATCCTAAAACCATCAACGGAATGAACCAGCGTAGACCTCCGTCGGATTCCTCTTCCTCCCCGCCGAAGCGGCGCCTCGTTTTAACTTCGTCGGTGTGCCGGTCGGAGGATGATGAGTCAGCAGGTGCGGACGGGCGGCGCTGGCGCATCTCGGCGGAGAGCGACATCGGAGAGGATGGATCGGAGAGTGACGAATTTTGTACGAGGAGAATTAGACGTTGGGCAAAGAATCAATAACTGTGCAGTGCTACTTGAATCAGAGACTGAGGTTCTGTAACTTGGGATTAGAAAACCGGATTTCAAATTCCGATCATGAACTGTGCCAGCCCGACCAAAAGGGCTGGGCCGTGGATTCTAGAAAAATAATTGCACATTGCAACTATGAAATATTGAAAACTTTTATTTGGATAACTTTTTTGTTGATATGGATATGGATACGGATCGGTTTGATAATATTCATCCCGTTTACACCGGACATGTACAAAATATTAACATGGATATGGATAATATTCATATCAGGAGGATATGATAAAAAAGCAAGATATCCATACATGAATATGTATAAATATATGTATTCAATATATAGTGAAATATCTGAAAATGGATACTATCTGAATAATAAATTATCCGTATCCGGGAGTCAAATCGATAATCAAATTCGTATCCGTATCCGGCCAGATACGGATAATTTATTCGGATGCAATTTATTTACGGATACAATTATGGATCGGTCTGATAATATTTTGCCCGTTTACACCCTTACATTTACATGAGTTAAATCTTAAATTTTTAAAAAAAATATTGACGTATGATACATGGCTAAAGCTTAACCTTTATATGATCCAATCAATGGTCTATACCAAACAGGGACGGAACTAGGAATATATATTAGAGGGGGCCAATATAAAATAATTATATTTAAATAGCAAATATGAATTACTATTCTAAATACAAAGCAATACATATAAGATAAAACAAAATACATGCATTATAGACTTACATTATCTATCCACACAGATCTCATGAGAAGTTTAAATATTGCATGTATAAAGTTGAATTTATGCTTAATTTGTGAAAACATATCTCAATTTGTACTTTATTTCCTTTTGATGTGAGGAAATAATATTTACCAAATTAAAAAAAGGTAAATCCGAAAGTGCAATAGGGTTGAGCACGTCCAAAACACGTCTGTATATAATTTTCTCGCTTTTCAATATAATTTTATTTTTTGTATATTATTTTCGTTATTTTACGTATGTACTGTTTTACTGTCACTAAAAAATTAAATTGTATATATTATTTATCAATTATATATAATGTCGTGCTGTACGAAGAGAAAGTTGATAGTACAGCGTCAGATTCCTTAAAAAATCACAACACAAGTACCTATATTCAATGGAAGGAAGGACACATTGAATCAGCCAAATAAGTTGGCAAAATCACAAAATAATATTGACAAATTTGAATTAGAAAACGAATGACCATTTACAGTCATGTGTTTGTATGTAATTTCTTTATGTAAAACTATGATCTAGATGCAGAGAGAAGAAGGGGATTAATGATTTATTTGGGTTGAGACACATTGGCTTTGCATCTTAAACATAAAAACGAGTTTTATACATCATGAATTTTGGAAAAAAAAATGTTGAATTGTTAATTTGTTATTCCTCACATATTACATAGTAAAACTAATAAAATATGACTATTTTGTTAAACGGTGGATGAGTTTTTTTGGTAGCAAAATGTAAATAAGAAAATATTTTATTTGATGTGCTAAGTATGGTTATCCAAACATAACAACTTATTTTTTGTATGTTTTATTTTTAATCCAATCAAATACAACCGCATACACACATATATACTCTTTGCACCAATTATATAGGGGGGGCTTAGGCCCCATCTTGCCCCCCCTTAATTCCGTCCCTGATATCAAATGCCTATATGGATTAATGTGATGAGAGATTTTTTTTTTTAATTTTAATCTATTAATAGTTGATGATTAGAAAGCTTATTTTGGCTTTTGTATTTGAATTTGATGGTAAGTTTGGCCTTTAGATATGAATTGGATGATGAGGGTTTTATTTTTATTGAATGGATGATGACGATTTAAAAGATGACGTCGCTTCATGTGAGAGCAATAATTTTTTTAGAATTAAGTAATATTAATAATAATAATGTTTCTAAAGTTCAAAAGGTAAAAGAAATTAAAGCCCCCGAAATCAAGGGCCAAGAAATTAATTTCATTATTTTGAGAAAAGTAGTTTCGAATCTTCGCTTAACAATAACTCAAATGATAATTACTGGATATGTACTGTCATTTGTGATTTTTTTAGTTTATTGTTTGATTAATATTTGAAGAATATATGTCCATTCCAAATTTTATTTAGATACTTTTAAGGGCCGGATATTTAGGAATCCTGGAAATTTTTTGGTAAGGAAATTAATTTTACAAACAAGGAAACTAGTATTCCAAATCCATCGAGTTATTTATTTCTACAATAACTGCAGCAAGAAAAGAGAACAAGAAATAATGATGGTAGAAACTAGAAATAATTGCCCCCACCAAATCACTCATTTAATTTCTCTTGTAATTTAAGACGCATAGTTTCATATCCACTCAGAAAACACCAAAACTTCATCTGTACTCATTTGTAAGTATCTTCATAATTACTTGAACTATCTATGTTGAATTGTAACTGATCCAGCATAGCTTAGATTCTTGCTGGTGTGAATTGTGTTGTGATACATTTGAACAAAAATAATCCTACTAGATTAAGCTGTTTATGATTGATTCTCAGAATCTCTATATGTATGTTGTTGAATATCTCAATTATTCCTTTGCAATATAATTTTGAATATAAAACCCTAAAAACTTGAACATAAATATTTTTACTCTTTCAACTTTTTCAACACGAAGTTACTCATTTACATCAAATTAATAGATATAGGACAAAAAGTCATTTTCATTATATAAAAAAATCTTTTTCAACAGAAGAAAAATTATCCTTGCATTTTGCATGTACTGTAAGAATTGTTCGATATAACAATGTTATAACTACGTCCTCTAAAAAACAGTGTCATAACTAATTAATTATTAAAAAAAGTTGAAAACTTAAGTGCATTTTGATAATTTTTTGGAAAAAAAACTCTATTAATTTTACTAATATAAAAGATTTGAAGTAATTTTGGTACAATACAGGAGTTCTATGAATTAGAACAATAGTATTATGATTAGAAAAATATGATTTAAGTTCTAATGGCTAAAATATGACCTTTTAAACAAGATTCTTGTCCAAAATCATTTGCGCAATAACCTTGTGAGAGAAATATATACCAACAAATACATAAAATATACTATCAGAACAATTAATTTCTAGCAAACTATACCTAATGAATTCTTTTGGAGTACCTGTTCATACACTAATATCTAAGGGCCAATATAAAACCTATTTCAAATACAACGTATCACAGGGTTAAGAATGCAAACATCCAAACCCTCAAAAAAGAATTCAATCAACATTTTCCTTCACAAAATTAGGGTTTCTCTTAAACCCAACAAAATCCCTCCCTCCCTCCCTCCAAAATCCCCTGTATCAAATCCGGCTTAGAACTTAAAAGAGCGGCGCTCGTACCGGCACTCCCTTCTTTCTTCGGCTCGAAGCTTCCGTACCAGCCAGCCCAAATTTGTTGTGTGAAATTACGATATTGCCCCCGCCGGAGCTGGAAGAAGAGGCCTCAGGCGACTCCAAAATGGATTCAGTCGTGAATTGACATTCATCAATTGACAAGATATTGCATTCTTTCAACTCTCTTGCAAGCCCTTCACCATTTCTGAGCAGCTCATTGACCTAATTGCGTTTGAGTTAAAACAGCGGTGAAGAAAAACAGAGGAAAGAAAATTGGTGGAAGAGAAATTGAGGTACCTTGCAAGAGATACAACAGTATATGTATTGATCAGGTAAAGAGCGCTCACAAAAGAGGCATGAATTGTCATAGATACGTAAATTGGCTTGAGAGCGCTGGTTCAAGAACACGACCTTTGCTCCATTTGCGATGTAAGACTGAAAATTTAGGAATTAATTTGTCAGAATTGCATGAAAAAATCTTGTTTTGTGATGAAAAATGAGAAGAAAGATGTGATTATTTTTTTAATTGACCTGAACAGAGGAGCACTTCATGAGTTTCCCGAATTCCTCTACTCTAACAACATCATGATACATATACCTCCTAATCTGAGAGGGTTTGTTTAAATTCAGTCAATTAAACTAAACTACAAAAAATAACAGAAAAATAAGCAAAATTATGCAATTAATTAATTAATTACTTGAAGGAGGCGGTGAAGATGGTGATGAGGGAAGCAATGGGGGCAAAGGCTTGAACAACAGTCTAAACAGAAGATGTTTTTCTCATTTCTCTTCATTGTTTCATGAACCATGCATGACGTGAAGAATTCCTCACCAAGTAGAGTTTCCAGCCAATTAGGCATGCAGCTCGAGTAACCCACCTTCAAAATTTCAAAATTACATGTCAATTTTAATTCTTCTCTCGTATAATTCAAGAGTATTCATGTATCGTTTTGAAGAGAAGAAGAAGAAGAAAAAGAAACTCACCATTTTTTATTTTCTTGACGACAGAAGAGAGACAGTACAGAAGAAAGGACTCAATTTATGAGAAACAGAGAAAGAAGGATGCCTCGTTTACATACATAAAATTTGAGTTAATTTTATTAAAAACTCAAAAATGCATTTGTTTTTTGAATATTGCGCGTCATATTAATGGCTTTTCCATTTTTTACCAACTAAAATCAAATACCTCGTAATACGGGGGATTCATGCAAAAGTGAAAGAAAATTATGTAATAAAAAACCCTAGTACAGTACTAGTAGTTCTAGCAGCTGGGTCTAAACTAAACTATAAAACCCTAATTTCAGGGTGCAATGCAATGCAAGATGACAAGACCAATGACGGCGACTTTTTCTCGGTTTACAATTTTTTGTAATTTCTTTTCTTATTTTTGAAAAATAAAAGCACATTATGCTTAAATTGCAAAGCCCCTGCCTATTGTGTAAATTGCAAAAAACTCTTACTGTTGGATTGAAACTAACACCATTAGGTTACAATAGTTTAATCACTACAAAATTATTTGTTACTGAATAATATTTTTTTGAAAAATATTTTTCTTAAAAATATATTTTGAAAAAGTATTTTTTTTGCAATTCTAAAAAATAATCTTTCTAAAAAAAATTGTTATAGAAAAAAACTTCCTCAATAAAATAGTTCTCTTAAAACAAAAATTTCTGAATACAAATTATGAAAGATACACATTTTTTTCTCACAAAAAGTTTTCCGAAAAATTATTTTTTCCAAAATATATTTTTAAGGAAAGTATTTTTAAAATAATATTTTTATGGAAATTATTTTCATAGTCAAAGGCTCTTTTGCAATTTAGGCATAACGTATGGGTCTTTTTACAAATTTCCCAAAATAAAAATTTTATGTTTTCCAAAAAAGTTTCTATTTTGATGGGAAAAGGACAAATATTTGCCCGGTTTGGGAATGGTGCTCTCACTTTTCCACACCATTGCCAGCCAACATAAAGGCATTATAAACCAAACATATTATATGTTTAGTTATGAAATAGTTATGGAGTAATAAGTTTTAAGGAAATGGTTCAAATGATACTCTTATCTTTAAATAAGTACTTAAATATAGTATTGTTTTGAATAGAAATACGTTAATATGATTTGGTTTAAGAATTAAGCAATTATTTAAAGATAATCGAGTATATTAAAGAGCACCTTCGAGTAAAAAACGTATACGGTTTTTTAACGAGTATATACGTAAACAAAAATGAATATATTG
Organism: Juncus inflexus; assembly: GCA_024447665.1. Taxonomy (NCBI): domain Eukaryota; kingdom Viridiplantae; phylum Streptophyta; class Magnoliopsida; order Poales; family Juncaceae; genus Juncus; species Juncus inflexus. Next base: position 1,706,422 of record JAJHPC010000003.1, read on the forward strand.
AAATGTGATGATGAATGTGTCATATTTAATGCCCATTGGTAATGTGCATCCACTCCAAAGGTCCATTCAAAATGTATCATTTTGTTGTATCAATATTTTCTCAATCTACATTTTTCAAATACTAATATACTATTTTGGGTATCATATACTTTTTCTAGCGACACATATATTATTATTTTTAGCTATAGTGCATATTTCTAAGGTGTAAATATTTACTTTCGAGCTTCACACATCTATATATATTTAGTTTCCGAGTTTTGTTATTTATTATTTCTCTTAATTTATAAAACTTTCATTTTGTTTTGGTGAAATTTTGATAAGCAATCCGACTATTGCATCTCAAAATAATCTTTCATTTTGATATTGATTTATGTGAACTATCGGCCTGCATGAAGAAAGATAAAACATTTCTCTTACTGTCAAAGCCATCTTTTTCTATTTGTAAAAAAAGAAGGGAAAATCTTCAAAAACCCCCCAACATTTTGGATATTGTCAAAACCCCCCCTATAAAGTGGTTTGATTTTTTTTAACCCCTTATGATGTTATGTTTAACTTTTCTATCCAATTTATTTTTTAATTGACCAAAATGTCCTTATATAATTATTTTCATGTTTTATTTATTCAATTAAAAATAATAAATAAATAATATTTTTCAACATAATATTTTATGATATTTTATAATATTTTTCTATGATATCATTCTTTGATGCATTAATTCTTTTATGATATTATATTAAATTATATATTTTACTATTATATAAATTATAATTTTATATTACATAAAATATTATTTTCTTCTTTAATATTTTTATGATTTTGTTCATAATTTAGTTCTCATTTAATATTTATATTTCATGTAAAATATATTTTCTATTTTTAATTGAATAAAATTAAATATGAAAATAATTAGATAACGGCATTTTGGTCTATTAAAAATTTTAATGGACGGAAAAATCAAAGTTAACCCCATAGTGAGCAAAAAAAAAAATTCAATCTATTTTATAGGGAGTTTTTGAAGAATTTAAAAAGGTAGGGGATTTTTCATAAATTCTAGAAAAGCTAGGGAGTTTTTGAAGAATTTTCCAAAAAAAGAAACGAAAGCCAAACATTTTATCTTAATTTGCATTGTTTTCTTTTCCCTTCAAGAGGAAAAAGTAAACAACAAATACTATTAAAGGGAGACAATATTTGCAATTCGTACTCAGAATTTAAGATCACATAAAATTTATTTGAGCCAATTCGTTCAAACTCTTTACAACAACACTAGATTATCATAATTGAAATTGAATCAAATTTTATGTCTATACCGAAATTTAAATCATGTTTATTATGTCTATACCGAAATTTAAATTTTATATCAAAAGATGAGTAATTAGAAGAACATGGATGGGACATCAAATCTTTGAAACTATATGCAAATTTAAGACTTTTTTAGGCCAACGTGTTATGTTCTTCTTTGGGCTCTAAAACAGATAGCAAAGCTAGCTGCCTTTGGGAACAAAGACGGGAAGCATGCATGATGGGATAGACAAGATAAATATAGGGTAAATTTGGCTGTAAGTTATTGAACTTTCAAAAAATAACTAAATAAATTATGATAAAAAAAATTACTTTATTTTTAAAAATTATCAAATAAGTAACCAATTTCTTAATTAATGGAGTGATTTCTTTTTTTTTATTAATCGGGTAACCTATTTGGTTTTTTATGAAAGTTTAATGACCTATATGAGACGATTTTTTTAAATTTGATTGATATTTAGAAAACAATTGAAAGGTAAGTGACTTATTTGATCATTTTTTTAAAGTTAGATGACATATGAAATTTAACCACAAATATATTTAAAAGATTTTTTAGTTCTTAAAGTTTTTCTTTGTATCTAATAGAGTTAGTTTCAAATATAAATTTCTTTTAATTTCGCGTTCAAGCTAAAACAATAAATAACATATAAAATTATATTTATAAATATATAAAGACTGAAGAATCAAAATGTCAATAAAAGTTTAGAAAATAAATAAAGGAGAATCATGTTTTACAAAAAGTAAAACAACATTTCTTGTTCAAAAGATAAAAATGTTAGTTATATTAAATTACAAAACAGAATAATGTAAATATCATAAAGCTAACAAAATATTTCTTACATATTTGTTATTTAGATTGTATGAATAAAATAAAAAAATCGAGAGAGATATCTATTTAATTTTTTTTTTCAAAATGGTCTGAAAGTGTGAATTGTTTTTTTACACTTCAAAATATTTGCTTTGTTTATTGGGACGAAAAAATGGTCTTGGGAACTGGATTAATCATAGCATTGCTTTACCAATGACTACAGGAACCAGAATTGGATCAATTGCCGTGTTCAGACAAGAAATTGAATCCAGTTCTTAATTTAATTTTCATTGACATGGTATATAACGAGTCATTAATCATTATCATGTTAGATTACTTAATTCAAGCACAAGTAAAACACAATTCTTGTAATGTTTTTTGCTCATACAATTTCATTTCATAAAGTACAAACAGATATTACATTTCGTTTCATATTCATATATCTTGTACAAAATGGATTATATAGATGTGAAGATAAATAATAAATTAACATGTAACAAATTACTTACATAATAAATGAGCTTATGATTCACTACACGTCTAGATAGATTTTTTTCTATAGAAGATCTTGGTATTGTACTGTCAAGTCTCGAAATTTCCATTGGTTGTTATTTGTCTCAATTAATGCATGTTCAATCAATCAAAAGCCGAAATTAGGGTCAGCAATGAGATCAGGAGTATCATATAAACAGCTTGTCAGATACGACTTTTTGTAAAAATACTGGACCTATGTTTCTCATGTTTTAAAGATAATATATAATAAATTACTAATTTTAATTTTTACATGAATAATTTATGTTGTACAGATATGAATACGAATATCGTATTCGATACGATACTGATACGACGATACAATAAATCTAAAAAAAAATCTAGAATACGGATACGGCTATATATTTATTTAATTATTTTTAAATTAAATTTATATAATATAATAATAAAAAAATAAATATCATTTAAATTTTTATACCCCAACATAAAACTAAAACATATACTTAATACATAATATTAATAATGTTCGTATACAAAATGAAGTCCAAAATATACATCATAGTTAGTACATCAAATATTTAGGATATACCATACAAAAGTCCCAAAATATACCATCTAAAAATCCTAAACTATATCATAAAAAGTCCCAAAATATATCATAAAAAGTCTCAAAATAATTAGTTTAAAATGGTAGGCATGATTAAACATCAACTTGCACTCCCGATATTACCAACCGCATCTTTTCCTGTCATGAACCTCTCAAACTCCGGTTCATCAAGTGAGAGACTTTCCAATTGAAGATGCTCTGCACCATTCAAATGGCTCAAATTGATCACCTCCAACATCCACATCTGTGTCTTTCCTGATAAATACTCCGCGGACCTCCTTGATAAAAGTCGCAAGTTAGAGTGCACAAACACCAAATCTTCTACACGTTGAGGTGTCATTCTGTTTCTTCTGGCACTCAGAATGAAAGCATACGTGCTCCAATTTCTCTCAGAACAAGATGATGATGCCGGTTGACAAAGCAATTTCATAGCTAAGACTTGAAGGTTCGGTGCCGACACGCCGTAATTGATCCACTAAGTTAATGGATCAATTGTGCTATGATAGTTGATAGCATCATGCATCTCAAACCTGCCACCACAAGCCGATAATTTTCCATGTTAGTGAATCACTTCCTTTCTTTCTACCAAATCCGGGAAAAATCTCTGAAGACATTGGTTCCTTATGTTTGAAATTTCTATGACCTTATGCGGAGCAACACGTCCGTTCAACCATGTCTCTTCATAGTATCTTTTGACATAAAAAAATGTTAACATATGAATGGTTGATAAATTAAATTAATTAAAGAAACTAAAATATTTTGAACTTACTTAGGGTTTAGTGAATGAGCCAAGCAATGAGGAGGTGTCGTGCTTTTTGACCATCTATCCGTCAAAATAGAGTGCACAACCGTATAAAATGAAGATTCTTGACTTTCCATTTTTCCTTAGTTTTTGATAAATAACCTTTTTTTACCTTACCAATCATAGAATCCCGCATCTCATACACCAAATGCAAGCATGGTTTGTCCATATTGGTTTTTCTCAGCATATCATAAATTGGCTCCGTAATGGCAAGAATGTACTCGACTTTTTTCCAAAACCCCATTTCATCAAGAATCTTTTCTCTCACCAAATTAGCGCTTGCTTCAAATCCGCCCCTATAAGTACTCTACCTATTATCCGTGACCAATTGTATTAACCCTTCTTTAACCAACATAAACCTTCTTAACATAACTACCATCAAGGCGAAATGTGTCTTGGCCACATCAAGTAATTTAAGACTAGAATGATACTTATACATAGCCAACCACATCAAGTAATAAAAATTTTGGTTTGAAATAGCAAGGCTAATCCAACTAAATTCATCATACACTACACTATTTGCCTCGGTATTTTTTGCCGCACAAATATTTTTGAAGGCAAGATTGACCGTGTGAACAACACATGATGTCCAAAAAATATGGCTAAATTTGGCTTCAATTAACATTCCGGCCGCCTTACAAACCGGAGCATTATCGGTTATTACTTGAACCACGTTTTGAGGTCCAATTTCCTCGGTAACCTCCCTAATTCGTTCGGCAATGAAATTTTTATCCTTATACTCACCTTGACAATTAATTGCCTTTAAAAATATGGGTGATCCATCGGTTATTGCTATAAAATTTACTAATGGTCTTCTTTGTATATCAGTCCATCCATCGCTTACAACGGTCACACCTTTTGATTTCCATGTGCTCTTAATGGAATCTAGTAACAACATGAGGCCTCTCATTGTCAAGGAGTGATGTTCTCAATTTATTATAAGAGGGAGGCTTATAACCAACAACATTATTTTCCGCACATAATTTAAATGCATTGATAAAATGGGGGTTTCTAGAGAGATTAAAAGAAAGGCCTCCGGTATAAAACATTATAGAAATCTCCTCATCAATTTGAGTCCTAGTTTTCACGTTAAATGATTTCTCCAAAGGCAAAACTGTTTCTTTTTTTAGGCTCAGGAGGCAATTGGGAGCCTACATTTGAGAGAGTATTACTAGGTAGTTGAACTTATTTCATGGCCGCATTTTTAATCCTAATTTCGGTTTCACTTTGCATCTTCTTCATACGTTCAACTTCTTCGGGAATAACCTTGTTGCATCTTGCAATACCGAAATCGGATATGCCGAGTAAATGAGCTTTCACTCTAGGATATGAGCCATGATATGTTCTCTCGCAAAAGTTACAAATCATTTTGCTATTTTCTCCACCTCCCTTTCCTATCTTCTTGAAAAACATCCAAAGAGGACAAGGATTAAGACCGCTAGAGGCGACGCTACTACTTGGGGTTAGATGACATTTCTCTATTAATTACAAAAAAAACCTAATTAAAATCAACTTACTCCAAAATCTAAAACTAGGGTTTTAACTTTTAAAAAATAAAATTAAAAAGAAATAGATGGAGAAAAGTACCAACCTAAGTAGATAATTAAGAAAAAAGAGTATCAAATATCTTCATTTCTCTTTTTATAGCATAGGGGAACTAAATGGGTACTGACTACCGAGCCTCTGCCTCCTTTCTTTTCTATTTAAACATTTTATTATTATATTTAGATGGGCCAATGCTTTATAATGGGCCAATATGTTCCATGTTATGAATAAAACAATGTTTAATAAAAAAAATTTGGGCCAAAAAATGATGGGCTGCCGTATCCTTTCCGTATCCTTAACGTATCCCGAAAGTATCCTAGCGTATCCTGTCGTATCCCTCACATATCCGAAAAAAAATATATTAAAATAATTGGATACGCCACGTGACGTGTCCGATATGTATCGGCGCCGTATCCATATTGGATACCCGTATTCTCATGATACTTCTCAGTTTTTAAAGTATCCGCGCAACATAATGAATAATACTTTAAATCATCTTTAAATATGATAAGTGAAATTGTATCATTATTTAGATTTCTGTATAAGAATTAAAATCTTATATAAAAGATTGTAATTTTGGTACTTTATATGTGCTAATATTAAGCTATTCTTAATACTTAATAGCAAAATCATAATGCTAAAATATTCAAATAACTCAATACATACTCAATACATAATTCTCAATACATAATTCTCAGCATTGTCCTTAAAAAATAATTCCCCGCATTCTTAATATAAAAATAAATTTTCGAAAAAAATAATGTAATTTTCCCTTCCTCCTCCATCTTGTAATACATTTATTTTCTACTAATTTCACTCTCCATTTGTTAATACTAATAATGTTATTTATTTATTTATTTAATAGAGAGGGCTCACAAGGTTCCACATCTATTTTTCAAAGAAACTTGATTTTGCCAAGCTTTGAACTCACAATCTTTGAGTTGTTAGGTGGTAGTGCCTTACCACATTTTGTAATACATTTATTTTCTACTAAAAATACTAATAATGTTAGTGATAATTATTTTCTGATCCAGGATAAAATTCGAACATAGATAAAATTATTTCAATTTTTATTGGATGTTTATAATTCAAGTCCTACCACTTGATTCAGTATCTCTCACAAATCACAACTTTGTCTTGTTAGACCTTCGGATTAAACTAACAATGTATTGGATTGAACAAATGGTCATTATAGAAAAAGTTCAAAGAGCACTTAAATAAGAGTTAAAAGAATGTTAAATTAACTGAGAAATTATGACTGAATAAATGCAACAATATGCGGCTAAATTAGTGCACTCTATATACTTTCTAATTTTGTCATTATGAATTAGTTATGTGTAATTAAAACACAATTATATAAATCACTGTTATTAAACCCGGACTGGATCGGATGGTTCGGCCGGAAAAAACTGGACCCAGACCATTCTCCGGTTCGGTCCATTTAAAAGATCGGAAATGCATTAGAACCGGAGGAAACCGATTAGACCGGCCGGTTTTTTTAAACGAACCGTTGAACCGGACCAGAAAAAAATCGGTTTTTATGTTGATTTTTTTCTCATGAAAGATCTGTCCCTTCTCTTTGATTTTTCCTTCTATCTTTGTTGATTTCTTTCTATGCTCGAATGACAACATCAATAAAAAAAAGTAAAAATATATTTAGATCAAATCAAATTACAAGATCCAATTTCTCTTTCCAACATCACCTCTCCTCCAAAATCTCAAAATCCTCACGGTTTTTTTATATATATATTTTTAATAGATTTCTACTTTTCGATCTCTTTTGTGGATTCATATCTTTATCAATGGAACAAATAACTAAATCCCCCCCTTCTATATCTCATCTCAATTCTTGGGTGATTGGCAATTTTGGGGTTCTCAGATTTTTTGATTTTCGGTGAGGTGATTTTGTGATTGGCGATTCAAAGTTTTTTTAGTTTTTTTGAAAACCAGTAAGAAATGATGTTGACTCAAGAATTAATTGCATTACTGATTGTTGCTGATGCTCTGAATCATCTTTATAATTTCAAGAAGCTTGAGAGAGATGTAACGTGTCTGATATGGTCTCAATTTTGTATTAATGTTCAATCATGCTCTCGCTGAGCTAATTTAATATTTATCAGTATAGTCTGAATTGTGGATATGGATACCAATATAGATTGGTATTCACTAATTCACTTCTTCCTTCAAATTAATTGAATTTTTTTATAAAATAAGGCTATGATAATTTAATTAATAATTGGAACTTAAATTTATCTATTAGGATTTGGAATTATTAAACTTGTGTTAATGAAGGGTATTGTAATAGTCAGGAACAACTTGTAATAATCAGAAATTTATTTAATTTAAAAAGGACGAGTATATATATAAGTATTCTTTAACAAAAAACCAACGGTTCAACCGGTTGTCCCACCGGTCCGACCAATGAACCAGTGACCCAGACTTAACTCGGTCGATGTCCGGTCCGGTTTTAATAACATTGATATAAATGTGAAAAAGAATCCCCCATTATTTTATTATAATTTATCTAATATCATAATATATTGCTAATGAAATATCATAATATGAAATACTAATTGATACTATTTACAATATATTATTACTCCTTAAAATAACTTAATAAATTAAAAATAAATCTTAAAAAATAAAAATAAATATTGGGTTCAAACAGGGAAGTCATATCAAATTATCATATAAAAAAGCCAATGTCACACGTCAAAATATGCTCAAAATACAAACTTTATATATAAGAAAAAATTATTATTGTTATGCAAAATATTTGCACATGAACATGATATGACAAACATCATAATATAGCAATAGTTAATAATTTAACTACAACGTTTATCTTAATATGTCAAGACAATATGTTAATATTGTTAATTAGTAATATGGTTAATTGATCATGAGTTTAAGTGATGGATCTTTTTGTTAACTTAGGTCTCGTTTGGTATCATTGTCGTTTTCTATTTTCTCGTTTTTTTTTCTCTCCAGAAAAAAAAAATAAAACGTTTTTGGCAAAATGGTTATATTTCCATTTTTTATGTCCAAATGGCAAAAAATAAACAATATTTTGAAAACAAGAAAAAGTTGTTTCCTGTTTTGTATTTTTCATTGCCAAACCTACAAATGTTCGAAACCACACGAAAATACTATGGTAACACTAAAAAAGAATATTGTCCTTGAAATATTGTATTGCGCTAAAAAGATAAGTTGACATAAAAAATAATATATTCACATTAAAAATGAAGTAAAACTTTATATTCAGTAAAAAATGTAAGTTGACACTAATTAAAAATATTGACCCGTGAAACTTTATATTGCAATAAAAAAAGCAACTAACTACTGAAAATAATATAATGACATCGAAAAAGGTTTATTAATATTGAAAGCTTTATATTCACACCGAAATGGTATATTGACACTAGAAATGATATATGTCGATATTAAAAATGATATATTAATATTTTTTTATACTAAAAATAGTATATTGACATTGAAAGTGTTCTATTAATACTAAAAAATAGTATTTTGGTACACTACATGCAATATATTTTCACTGAAAATAGTATATTGAAACGGAAAATGATATATTGATATTGTAAAAGGTACATTGACACTAAATACACATCATATTGGCATCGAAAATAGTATATTAGCCCTATAAATGATTACTATAAAATATGATATTAATACTCAGTAATGATAAATCAACATTATAAATGGTACATTGACCTTAGAAATGATATATTGATACTTAAAATGATATATTAATGCTGAAAATATTATGTTGATACTATAAATGGCATATTGCCGCTGAAAATTTGACATATTGGCCCAGAAAATGTTATAAATGTACATTTGATAAAATAATAACAAGGCAAAAATATTATCGGTCTTAAAAATAAAAAACAGTTTTTTGAAAACAAAAACAGTTTTTTTTCTGAATACAGAATTTTGTTATTTTATCGTGTAAATTTTATAATTTGATTATTTTCAATTATTTTATAATTTGATTATTTATCATTTTGTATTATGTAAGAGACTGATGTAACAAATATAAATATTCTAATATTAAAAAAGAATATAGTAATTATTAACTATAATATTAACAACTTGTTGGTTTGTGGGGTCAACTTGGAGCTCTTGTGTGGCTTATTGGTTTGTGGTGTCAACTTGGAGCTATTTGTTAAATTTGGTTACTTTTGTTTTTTACCCAGTATATGTAAAAGTTTAGTCCCACCATGCATGGGAAAGGAATTATAGATTTCTATATATTTATCCATTCAATGCGACACATTAGAAGTGTGATTATGGGCTGAGGCTCATCCTTGTTTGGGTCAGCTTGTACAAATTTGACTAACGGTAAAATTTGACCGATGCTCAATAATGGTGACCCACAAATCATGATAATTTATATATTAAAAAAAATAATTATATTATAATAGATAATTATAAAAGCTTCATATTAATCTGCTCAATAATGATTATAAAAAATCATAAAATTTAATTATATTAGAAAGAATAATTTTCAAAATCATAAGCTTTATATATTAGAAAGAATAATATACAGAATAATTTTCAAAATCATAAGTTTTATATATTAGAAAGAATAATTATATTATAACGGATTATATATGTTTTTGAACGCGTGTTCTCAATAAAGATCATTTAATTATTCTTTAGAAGGAACCGTTAATTATTCTTTAGAAGAATAACCGATACAGTTTAATCTTAGTGAAAGTCACTAAATAATAATCAACAGTATGATTATATATTTGAGAAGGATAAAGTATTATTCTTAGATTATGGTGGACATAAAAATATGCAAAGTATTTGCATATGACAATGTTTGATAATCCATTTAAGAACCCAATCCCTTAAATGATGGTGATCATGTTAGGTCAACTGGTATGCGATACCACATAGATCAATGAGTATGAGATACTTGGTTGATTTGGCCTAGTGCAAGTGGGAGATTGATGGTGTTATGCCCTAGGCCAAAGTGTTTGTGACCTAGATGATGGATTGTAATAACAAACATAATATTTATTCTAAGATATTTCATATAATATGTGCGTATAGGTTATTTTAATATAATTAAAATAGACCATGAATATGCAATTCAGCTTTATGCCATCAAAGTGCGTGACTTTGATAGTAAAACTATAAAGTGTTATGAATGTTATTCTAAATCGTCCCTGGTCATTTATAGGATATTTGTGGAGACAAATATACTTGCGGATACATATAAATATATATTTATATACAAGCTATAAATGTACACCGGTATATTAGTTGACTGATGATTATGTTTTACTGATCATGGATAAATAGTTATCAAGTCATTAACATAGGTATATGTTAGAGACCATATACTTGGATCGACCCGCCATAAGAATGCTACATGTTTTACGTCATTAGCGATTCTTGTAACATAAAGTATTTATATTCCTTTGACCTGAGATTGTCTCGGTTCCCAACATGAGTAATTTTATACTTTAATATAATCTAACACTGCCTTTAACCGGGTGGTCATAACGGTTATGATTAGGTATACAATGAATCATGTAGAGGGATGAGCGCAATCAAGACGGGATTTGTTCCTCTCATAAATGAGAGAGATATCTTTAGGCCTCTTGATGAATTGAACTGAAGAAATGTATGGCCATACTCAAATAAATTAATAAGAGTTATTAATGTCATTTGTTCTTGTTCGGTTTAATTTGGGATCAAGAAATATTAATCGATTAATATAAGGATGGCGTATTACATGCCTTATGATCGATATAGATATCGTGTGACAAAGGGACTAAATACGTGATTGTTGATTAGGTAAATCGGATCACCGATATTCACTTAAATTGGGTAGTCATGATGACTTTCTAAAGTCCGCTCATGATTTATAGACTGTCAAGTCTATTGCCAACATTAAGTGAACCTACAGGGTCACACACAAAGAACAAACTGAAACGGGCGCAGAAAATCCTAGCGACTTATATGATGAGTTGCATAAGAATGTCACAAAATATATTGTCATCTTATGTGATAAGATGTGATATATATGTATATAAAGACTATGAGCACAAAAGATCATGTAATCTAGAAGAGTCTAGATGATGGCATATGGATAATTATGAGTGATGTCATACACATCTTTTAGTGTGAAGAGACATGACTCTTAACCTCTATATAAGGACATAGATGGCTCCAAATTCATAACACAACACATCATTCTCTCTCTCATTTTTCTCATTCTCTTTTGTGAGACAAAAGAGAGAAAATATACTTTCTAATTTGTATGACAAAATTATGAAAGGGTGCTTTCCTTTTTGTATGACAAAAATGAAAGAGTGCGATTATATGAGAGGAATTATATACATCTTTTGTGAGATAAAATAAGAAGAGTTTTCTTATGCAAGAGGAGAACAAGCTACTAGCATATATATTGTTCTTCTTCCCGTTTTAAGAAGTTTGTTCGTGTGGACACCGATAGAGGCGTTCGTACTTTCGGCGCTTGTGATCTATTCGGCCTAAGAAGATGAGAAGGGTTTGTTGAGAGTTTTGGTGGAGACCGATTGTGTGTGCGGTAGATGACTTCCGCACGATCCGATCTAGACGGCCTAGATGGACGTAAAATCGGTTAGGACGGTAACCGATTTAGAAGCGCATGGACAACACGCATAGTTCGAGCGTCACGGAATAAGCGTAATCCGAAAGGTATCTTTAAGATTTATTTCTTTGATTTAACCGATACTCACGGATCCTCGGATTGGTTTTGGACGAAATTTTTGTTTTTCCGCTGCGTTATGCACGTCTGAAACCCAACATGAAGCGCCAACAATTTTTCGTGGAGGTAGGCTTTTTCAACAATATATTGTTGATGCTTATCTTTCCATTGAACAAATTCGTTTGAAGTATCTAGAAAATCATCAAGCACAATTAAGGTCAAAAAGACTACATGATATAAGAAAAGCTGTTTCGGAAGGTAATATACATGGAAAAGAAATTGGTAAACATATAATTCTTCCAGCGACATATGTTGCCAGTCCTAGATATATGTTTCAAAATTACCATGATGCAATAAGTATTTGTAGAAAGTAGGGCCTCCGGATCTTTTCATAACGATGACCTGCAATCCAAATTGGCTTGAAGTACAAACAATGTTACTTCATGGGCAACGACCCGATGATCGTCTGGATATAACTGCCCGTATATTCAAGATGAAGCTTGAAGAGTTGATTCATGATCTCAAACAGAGGAAAATTTTCGGTGAAACTATGGCAAGTAAGTTAAACAATAAAAATTAAGAAATGTTTAATATTCGGGAAGTAATTTCTACTTTCTTACAGTTGTCTACACGGTTGAATTTCAAAAAAAGGGACTACCTCACGTTCATGTTGTTGTGTGGCTTGCTGCTCCTTACAAGCTGAAGACTCCAGAAGATATAGATCGTGTTATTTCTGCTGAAATACCTGATCGTGCGACAGGCGTAGATGCATATAATTTGGTGACAAGATGCATGCTTCATGGTCCATGTGGTTCAGCGAATCCTACATCCTCATGCATGAAAAAAGGAGTATGTTCAAAAGGTTTCCCGAAAGATTTCCAAAATCAAACAATAATTACAGAAGATGGTACAATCATTTATAGAAGACGCAACAACAATAACAGATTCAACAAGAATGGTATATATCTTGACAATAGGTATGTTGTTCCCTACAATCTTAATTTACTGTTTAAATATCAAGCTCATATTAACGTTGAATGATGTTATACATCACTTCTAATAAAATATGTTTTCAAATATATTTGTAAAGGACCCGATCATACAGTGGCTTTTATATCAAAAAATGACTCATCAGTTAATATGTCAACTAATAAAAATTACACTGAAATTAATGAAATAAAAAATTACTTAGATTGTCGTTATATCACACCTCATGAAGTAATATGGAGAATTTTTCATACTATTCATCATCATTTGCCTAGCATTGAAAGATTACCAATACATATGCCTGATATGAATAATATTATTTTTGATGATACAGAAAATATGAAAGAAACTATTAATATCGAAACAATAAAAAAAAACAATGCTCACTGAATGGTTTGAACAAAATAAAAGAGATCCATCTGCAAGAACATTTAAGTATATTGAAATTCCTGAACATTATACATGGCAAAAAAGAAGTAAACGTCGGAAAATTAGAAAAACTTAAAAAAATTAGGTAGAATGTATCACATTCCAAATTCATTCGGTGATATATATTATTTGCGTATGCTTCTTAATATTGTCCAACGAAGTATCTCTTTTGAGCATCTCAGAACAATTAATGACATAGTTTATGAAACGTATAGAGAAGCATGCAATGCATTAGACCTACTTGAAGATGATAATAAATAGCTCTATGCAATGCAAGATGCAGCTATTTGGTCTACATCACAACAACTATGCCATTTATTTGCTCGTTTATTATTACACTGTAAGGTGTCAAATCCATCTGAATTGTTTAAAAATACCTATGAGATGATGGGAGATGATATTATAAATAAAATGAGAAAAACATGTAATTTACCAAATCTTCATATGTCAAACGATCAAATAAAAAATTATATATTCTTAGATATTGAAATGTCCCTTTTTCAAAATAACTCCGATCTATCAACATATTCATTACCGATTCCATATGATGTTTGTAATCATAATATGTCAAATCGATTAATGGCTGAAGAGTTATCATTTAATTTAACTGAAACTATCAGTCAAGCATCATTATTATATGAAAGATTAAATTATTGTCAGAAGAACATATATAGACAAGTAATGTCATCTGTGCATTCAAGAAAAGGAGATCTTTTCTTTGTATATGGTTATGGTGGTATTGGAAAAATATTTTTATGGTGTGCCATAATAAGTATGTTACGTGCTCAAAACAAAATTGTTTTACCTGTTGCCTTTGTTTTACCTGTTGCCTCAACAGCATTAGCTGCACTTTTGGTACCTCATTCTAGGACAGCTCATTCACGTTTTAAATTACCAATTGAAATTACCAATGAAGCAACATGTGATATAAAAAAAGGTTCAAATTTAGGAGAATTAATAAAAAATTGTAACTTAATCACTTGGGATGAAGCTCCAATGAATCATCGTAATTGTTTTGAAGCGCTTGATAGGACTCTAAAAGATCTGTTATCAACGACTAATGAAACTGCCCGAAACAAACTTTTTGGTGGTAAAACAATTTTATTAGGTGGAGATTTCCGTCAAACATTACATGTTGTTTCTAATGGTTCAAGACATCAAACGTTAGATGCATCAATACGATCTAAACTATGGCTTTATTTTAAACAATTCATATTAACACAAAATATGCGACTTCTACAACCTAATCTAACAACTGAACAACTACAAATAGCGAAAGAATTTAATGAGTGGACACTTTCAGTAGGAAATGGTACTATAAATGGAAGGAATTTATTTGACTCTGAATATGATAATTGGATAGAAATTCCTGATGATTTATTGATCCATGCAACTGAAAATAAAAAAGAAGCAATTATTTATGAAATATATAAAGATTTTATGACATCATATGCTGACATCGAATATTTAAAAAAAGAGCAATTTTAGCACCAACAAACGAAGACGTTGATGCATTAAATCAAACTATTTTGCAAAAAATACCTGGAAATTCAACAATATATTGCAGTTCTGACTCAATGTGCGATTCTTCATTACCTGAAGAAGAATTACAATCACTTTATCCTATAGAATTTTCTTCACTCTTTAAGACCTAATAGTACACCATATCATGAATTAATCCTTAAAAAAGGTACTCCTATAATGCTTCTTCGTAACATTGACCAAACAAATGGACTATGCAATGTGACGAGATTAATAGTGACAAATCTAACAAGTAGAGTAATAGAAGCTCAAATCATTACGGGTAACAATACAGGAACAACACTTATATACCGAGGATCATATTCAAAGTAAAAAATAATAATTGGCCTTTCTTATTAAAAAGAATAGAATTTCCTGTACGAATCTCCTACGTAATGACGATAAATAAAAGTCAGGGACAAACTTTGAAAAAAGTAGATGTGTATTTACCAAGACCTGTTTTCTCTCATGGCCAATTCTAATTGGCTATATTGCATGCCACATCACGAGAAGGACTAAAACTACTTATTGACAACCCAAATGGTGAATGTCCAAATTGGACACAAAATGTTCGTATTTAGAGAGATATTTTCAAATTTAGGTATTTGTCATGATATTTTTAAACATTAACAAACAAAAAAAATATTATTCAACAAAGAAAAGCTATTTTATTCACAAAACAAATATTCCATTCATTTAATAATCTCAAATAAATTACTTTTTATACACATCTCAGGTACCAACCACTATGACAGATCATATTGCCGATGACATTCTTTGATCATTAGCAAACAAGGTGTTCAATTATTGAGATGTAGCAAGAACTTAAAAAGCTCTATCACCATTAGTGTTCTTGATATGTGGTTTTGTTTATTCCAGATTAGTGTGCTTGATATGTGGTACCCATGAAATGAAACAAATTAACACTACAACAAAAAATGCTCCTAACCATGGTTATTTTTGCTAGTATACATGGTCCAAACCGTGATAACACACATCTTCTCACAATTTTGAAACTATGATAGAACCGTGACATCTCAATCCGTGGTAAATGTTTATACACATGGTTTCGAAAGTGTGTATATATCTAACATGATTTTATTTTCATGGTTTAAACCGTGTTTACACTATTACAATATCAAGGTTTTATCAATGGACTGAGTACTATACCACACTTGTAACCGTGCTTGTGAATTTATTACAACATCTTAACACAGTCAGAACCGTGGTAACATAATATACAATATTGCAAAAATATATTCACGGTTAAAACCATAATTACATTACACCAATATATATACTCAAAATTCATTTATACAATAAAAAAATATATGCAGCAATTAACATACCCATTAATCCATCAAAATATACATATCTAACGACCATTCATAAACTAACCGAAATATCATTATATAAAACAATTAATCCAATAAATATTCATAAAGTAGCAACTATCCATAACAAACCCTAAAATCACAACAAAATAAAACTTACATCCCTATCCCCTTGTAAAAAAATTCAGCAAAAAATAAGAAAAGTAAGGACCTAAGTACCAATTATGAAATTCAGAACTCACAAGTCAGAAGAATCATCAGAAAAATTAAATTGATCAAAATTATCACTAGAGGGGATCTTCGCTACTTGCACTTCCTAATTGAGAAGAAGCATGGTTTCCTTTTCATGATTGAAGAGAGACAGATAAGAGTAAGTGGGTCATTTGATTCTATGAGCAGTTAAAAAGCTTGGTTTACTTTATCTCCTCAAATTGCAACTCGTTTTTGAATCCATCCAAATTTATCTTCAGTTCTACAAATTCAAACACAAACAAACAATTTGTATGCAGTAATGACCTTAATATTCCAATTTGATTAGTTACCATTACAACTTATTGATTATAACTTGAAGTTTACAATTACAATTATCACTTGGAGAATATAATTAAAATTACAAAAGGTAAAAAACCTAACAAGAAGTTCCAACAATATAAAAATCAACCTAATAATCTTAAAAATCTAACCTCCAATCAATCTAATAACCAATGTAAGAACCTGATAATAACCTTCTGAGAACTAAATTTTTAAGATCAGAAAAAAGATTTCAGTTCAGGGAAAAGAAACCAGAGGAGAGAGATGAGAATACCGGCAATTTCAGAGGAGACAAAGGAGAAGATGCGAGTTGACCAGCGAGTAGAGAGGATCGACCAGCGAGTAGAGAGGATCAAGCAATTATGTGAGGTCTGAAAGTCGAAATGAAATTAATATTTTCAAATAAAAGATAATATTTTCGTTAAAGAATTGAGTAAAAAATGTGAATTTAGAAGAAATAGTACCTTGATACAACTCAGTATTTTCCACAATTCTGTCTATTTTTTTGTATTCTTTGTCAGTATCTTCTGTCATTTGCTAGCATTGTTGTGTTTGAATCTATACAAAGAAAAAAAGGAATTAGTTATTAATATGTTCATTTCTGTGAAAAATATTCAATATGATTATGAGACATGATTCTATAATTATATTTGAACTGGCAAATAGTATATATAGCAAACTCAATATACATGATTCTGTAATTAATAGAGAAATAGTAATTGAGGTTCAAATATTGGAAAATTGCATAATTTCTTTATGGATCTAGTTATAAATGCTCTATAAGCAACTCTATAATATAAATTACGGTTTAGTTTCTTCTCACATTTGGACTCTGATTCACACAGAGTAGGTGTTTGTTTAAGATCACGTTTAAAAGCAAGAAAATCAAATCAAAATCCAAAATAAATAGATTAGATTCAAAACAGATCAAAGACATAACAAGATAAAAAAATTTAAGTATATAATAGGTTCCAGATCTACCATACCTTCAGTAGATTCATCGCTTTGATCTCATAATCCAGCGCGGATGGATCAAATCAGAGCAATTGATTTTGCGATTTCCTCAAAATAGTAGTGAATTTGAGAAATCACCGCAAATTAAAGTTGCAGAGTGAGAATATCGATCGACGACGGGGCAGATTGACTGGCTCTGTGAGAGGAAGGGCGGATCGATCGACGGAATTTGGATTCGGAGCTCGCCATTAGAGGAACGAACGAGCTAGGGTTTTTCTGTTTTTCTGTTGGCTATTCGGGGGACTGAGAAGAGAGAGAAGGGGATGGATTTAACGTTCTGATTTTCTAGAAACTTGGCTTTGTTACACCGGGCTCCAACAAAACCGGGAGAACATTTACCCGGTTCTTAAATAACCGTGTTAACAACCACCAAATTTTATTTATTTATTACGGTTTTCTAAAACCGGGAAAATGTTAAATCGGTTTTTCAATAACCGTGTTAAAAATGTTCTGCATTTCCCAATTTGCCACTTAAACCGAAGTTTACTTTACACGGTTTTAAAAGCATGTTTATGCTGGCCAAAAATCAATATTATAAACACGGTTTTTGCATTCGTGTATATAAAACCATGATAACAAGCATTTTTTGCTGTAGTGTAATGTTGGTTGGTTAATTGTGCATATGGTCGTTGTTCTTCGTTACTTATTACTGAGGTATTGTGCTGAGACATAAAATTCCTATTTAGTATTTTTTAATTATTTTCTTACAAATGTTCTGTTATTTTTCTTACAAAACTTCTGTCTATCAGGTTGAATTGAGTTTTTCAAAATGCTACAACAGTAACAGCTTTTGAACATGGTTCTTCTATAAAAAGAATTGAACGTACATATGTTTCTTCTCCAATTGGTTCCAGCAGGTATTTAATTGTTCAAAATCGATAAAGTTATTATATAACATTTATATCTGTAATTTATTTCGCAACTTGCAAGTTCCTTTATTTTGTAAATTTGAAAGACACCAAAAATAAGAGAGGAATAAAATGTAATCATTCTTTTTCTATTTGAAGAAAGTTTAGGCAATAACAAACCAACATCGATCCAGGAAATTTTTTGGAACAAACATAGGAAAAATGAGGAAAATGGCGGATATGTAAAGAGCAAGAACAATGTAATTCAAAGAAGGAAAGAATGCCAATTTCATCTTCAAGCCTTTCAGATTATTTTGTTTTTTTAGGTGACGAGTACTTTTGAAATGATACCACCAGTGGATATAAGTTATATTAATAATGTTTGTAGAGTTGTCAATTAAGTTTTGTGTCTTATTTAGTAAATTTCTATTTTCGTTTTGTTTCCATGTGTCATTTTGAAGGTGTGAAATAGAACAATTATGTTCTTATAAATTTTGTATCCAACTGACAAATTAAACATGCTCTTTTTCCAGTGATATAAGAATTAATGTGCTATACCTGCATTTAATGCGTTCCTAACTTATACTTAAACCATATTATCTAAAATAATTCAATGTTTCTTCAAATTTCGCATATGCATTGTTCAAGTGAATTTATTGTATATATTTGACAACAAGTTTTGAGCCAATATTTCATATTATTATGCGATTCTCAATAAGAACTCTTTCAAGCAAACACAGTAAAAATGTTCAATTATTTCCGGGCCGAAGCGAAGCGGGTAAATTCTAGTCCTAAATAATAATAATTAATTATTTTGAAAACTAAACTGTGTAACTTATGTATTGTAAGTTATAATATCAATAACCACCGAATACTCGCTACACATAATTCATTCATAAATAATAATAAAAATAATTTAAAAATAATGATTTATCAAAAAAAAAAATGGGCCCACATGTCACTCTCTTTCTCTCTCTCCCTCAAATAAAAAAAAATAATGATTTCCAAAATAAAAAAAAGGTGGGGCCCATTTTCTCTCTCTCTCAAATAATTAAAAAAATAAATAAATAATTCATTTTCCAAAAAAAAAATGTGGATTCCATGTGTCTTTCTCTCAGGTAATTTTTTCCCAACGTTTTATTTCAAAATATGATTTTTTTAGTAGCTCATTTTTTTTGTGAAAAAATGAACAATAAAACAAGGATGATGAGATCTTTCATTCAGGATCTCAATTGTTATACTCTCGAATGCACCATTATGTTTCCTCATAATGACTTTCAATATCTCGTGTCTTCAATCAACTGGATTGAATATTACAATGTCAGATGACATTATGACTCATTCCTAAATAAAAATAAAAAAATAATAATTTATCAAAAAAAATGGGGGTCTCATGTGTCACTCCTTTTATCTCTCCCTCAAGTAAAAAAAATAGAAATAGATTAATAATCTAAAAAAAAAATGTGGGCCCTCTCTTTCTCTCGACCTAAATAATAAAAAAAAAGAAAATAAATAAATCATTTTTCAAAAAAAAAAGAATGTGAGTTCCATGTGTGTGACTCCCTCTAAGGTAATTTTTTTCCTAACGTTTTTTTTCAAAATATGATTTTTCAATAGCTCAATTGAAAAAAAAAATGAAAAATATAACAAGGATGATGAAATTTTTCATTCAAGACGTCAATTGTCATACTTTCGAACGCATCATTATGTTTTCTCATAATAACTATTAAAAATAATTTATATAGATTTTTTATGATTATTAATTCATTAATTCATAAGATAAATTTAATGTGTTAATTATTAAATAATAAAAATGATAAAAATCGCAGCGAAGCGCGGAAATTCTCAAGTAAATATAAAAGCTAGTCAGATTGTATTTGTTTTTGACATGTGTTGTCAGTAAAGACCATTTAATATTTAAATATAATAAATAATTATAAAAGCTAGTCGGGATTGTATCTATTTTTGACACGTGCCCTCAACAAAGACCATTTAATATTTAATTATAGTTAAAGTTGGCAACTCTAAACCTGCATTTGACTTGTGACAGTATCACTAGAAATGGACCAAAATTCTCAACAGGTCAACAATATAACCACCTTGATACGGCCGGGCTTCGTTTTGATTTCGATAGATACTAGCATGTCTCGTAATATAAACTTCTCAGAAAATGTTAAAAATAACATGATAAAATATTAGTTTTATGAGACCGGAGCAAATAACACTTGTCAATAAGACCCCACATGTGTATACCTTACAAAAACAGCCACGATGTTAGCTCTATAATTTTTCTTTACTTTTTTTCCATTCTTTTGCTTGCGTACACATCTAACATCTTTATGTGTTTTTACACACACTCTTCACATTTTGCTACACTTTGCAATTTCATACAAACTTTTATAATTTAAGTATAAAATTATAATTCTTCAAATTTATAATATTAAAAATAAGCTAATTACCCTTATAAATATAAAAATAAGTTCATCATCCCCACAAATATAAAAGATCTCAAAATATCAGCATAAAAAAACTCAAGTCAAATATAGGACACAACACACATCCATTTGTCATGTGTACACTGTTCTTCCAATGACTACCAATTTTCCATTAAACATAATTTATTATACATTTTATTTTTTCACACTTACATAAATTATAAAACTTCAAATTGAAAATGTATACAAAACAATCTTACCTCGCCAAATCTTAGTTATGTGAGAGAGGGAGAGGAAGATGGAGAGATCCACAAAGAGAGGAAGACGAGTTAATTGAGGCCCCAAGTACTGATAGAAATCAATGAGAGAAGGAAAAAAGGAAGTTGACATTTAGAAGGAAAGCATGAAAGAAGGTGAGAAGGATATTAGATTTTTCGCAGCGTGAAAGAAATTATGAAAAAAAACCCGATTTTTGTCAGTGGTCTGATTCGCGGTTTTAATTATAACTTAGTTGGTTTAACTGATTTTTGACGATTTAATTACATGTCCGATCTTTTAATCGGACCGAACAGGAAAATGGTTCGGGTTCAGTTTTCTCCGATCTGAAAAGAGATTAAAATATGACATAAATCTCCAAGAATTTAAGAAATAACCAATCCCAACCGAATCGGAGCGAGGTAGCACATAATTTCCTTCAAAAGTAATATGTACGGGTTCCTCTTAAAATATTTGAATTTGTTAATATTAAAATTCAAAATTTGCAAGAAATATGTACGGGTTCCTCTTAAAATAGTGTTGATTATTTGCATGGAATATGTTTTTGAAAATGTACTAAAAATAATATTTGCAAATTTGAGGTTTGAACCCGCAATTAGTAGGTTCAGAGACAGTTAAATATGTACTATATAAGATTTCGTTCGTCAGTATTTGAATTTGTGAATTTAACCAGAAACATATGATGATTGAGTATGAAAGAAAAACTGAAAAGAAAATCAGATGATTTTCTTGCCCCCCTCCTCCCCCCCAAATCCACCCCACCCCACCAACGCTGCATCAAATCTCCTTATTAAACTATGTAACTATAATGATATATATTGCTTTAAGAAAAAAAATGACCTTTTTAAGAATTTCAGCATTGACGGCCTCTTGAAGAAGGCCTTCCAATTGATTCTATCTAGCAATTTATCACCAAAATGATAAAAAAATTCAGTTAACTAACAATCAGATAATTAATTAATAGAAATATTAGTTTTGAAAACTCAAAATCGTTAAAAAAATAGTCTGACAATTAATTGCTGTGAAAAACAAAAAATTCCATGCCTAATCCTCCAACTAGATAAAAGAAAAATATACGTGAAATAAAGAAAAAAAATATAAATAGAAGTACCTTTAATCGGCTTTGAGGTCTGTTATGAGCAACTTGAAATCTTCTCATATACATGGTTTTAACTTTAAATCTCGTGCTTAGGAAATAGTTGTTTTTCATTGTAGTCGTCATAGAGAGCAAAACTTAAAAAAATTGAGCTACAATTATACAAACACAAAAAATATTTGCAAAATAAGAAATGTTTTGAACTTCTGTGGATGAAAAATGAGTTTGTTTTTTTTTCTTTGAAACTTCAGGGATACAAAAAACATTAATTTTGTTTTTTTCCTTATTTTGACCATAAAAAAAATATGCTCGAACTAACAAACTTAAAAGAAATCAAGCACCAACACTTAAAAAATGCAATTTGTATAAATTTAAACATGAGAACAATATTTTTACAAATTCGTTTTATCATAATTTACTTCAAATAGCAACTCCTAACTTTATAATTACTAATTCTTTATATTTTCTATAGTACAATTTTGAGTTTATTTTTAATATTTTATTTTGTTCTAACAATTTCTAGGTGAGAGAACTTAGCCGAGCATTAGAAAAAGGAAATAAATTGTTAATACGCTTATCTTTTCTTGTTTGCGTCACAGATGACCTCATCGGTAGTAAACAAATTTCTCTTATTGATGTGCGTCCAAGAGGTATATAATAAAATACACTGAAAATGTTATTAGTAAAAAACACATTCAATGCTATCGGTAATAATTGTATTTTAACAAATATAAGAAAATAGTTGGAGAAATTGGTGTGTTTATCTAATGAAGAAAGCATACAAAAATGGTATTATCTAATGTACAATGCTTTGGTCGAATATAAATGTAATGATTTATTAAAATTTCTATAAAAAATTCATAATTTTGGCATTTTGTGATATTTAAGTCAAATTTCGGTGCATGGTTATATTACCGAAGGCCTCTCGGTGCAACCGTCGCTAATGTTTGCACATTATGGATTGACCACGGCCTTCCGTGATACTTGTACATCAGTGATGATTATCACTGATAATTCCATATAGATTATACTCATATCCAAATTTCCTATGCGCAATACCGTCTATTAATGTATGTAGTGTTTTAATACAATTTGCTTTTCTAATTTAGAAAAACAAAATTAATTATAATAAGACAGTCAACTTTGAACATGCTTGTATTCACTTGAAGGAAGAATTTTGACAATAAGAGCATATTTGCGTGTGTTTAATTAATATATTTCTAAAATCTCCACATATACACATATTATCCAAAACATACATTATCCAAAGTAGCACTCCAATATATCGGGCAAAAGTCCGGTATTAACATACCAAACCTGTCTGATAGATTTATCATATATAGAGGTTCCAACTATGGAAGACATGTCTCCTTCAGGGTTTCTTTCCATATGTTTAAAAATTATACGTCAATCAAATTAGAATAAATTAACATCAGGATTAAAATTATTTTAATACAATGATGAAAAACGGGGTATTGATATTGACAGGCATAATTTTGAGCACGGCAGGCAACATAAATAGTAATAACTAATGTATCCCTATATTAATATCTGATTTAAAAATCCTAGGCATATTATCTTTCAAGTTCCAGTCAATAAGAAATTATCACTTTCAACTTTGTATATATAGAAAGTTATAATTAGAAGATATTGTATAGTTAGAGTGGATTATAAGAATGAAGAATATATTTTTCTAGTATTTAAATTTTTTAAATATTGGATGATCTCTATATAACATTTTTTATTTTCTTAATATGTGTTTCACTAATAATATTTTGTTCATGCTCTTTGTTTAATCATGAAAAAGTTTAGTAACTTCATTTTTTTCAAATAATTTGGATAATATCATTAAATGTTATTGAGTTAGTCGTATGAAGGCAGAGCTGACAATACAACAATAATTCTTCGTTCATTCTTCTCCAACAAATCTCATTCATTTTGCCTTCAAGTCCGAATTTGACAAGAGGCTGAAAAATATCTACATCACCTCCGCCTCCCTCTACGCCTCCACCTTTGTCTGAGTCATTCATCAATTTAAGGAGGTTGTTGGAAATGGAGATACAAAAGCTGAAAAGCCGGCTCAACCTTAGAAATGTCCCTTTATTCACTCCGTTAAATCTATGCATTTCAATTGGCGAGCAACTCAAGGAGCTCAAAGTTTCGAAAGAAAAACACAGAAAATTGTAGATGGGCGGATATTCCGATTTTTTTGTTTAATTTTATAGTAAAATATATCGAGAAAAGCATGCCTTATTCCATCTTAATATTTTTAGAAAAAGTTTCAGGAGTTAAATGGAAAACTCGACTCCTAAATTTACGCAGGTGAGACCAAAGATGAGAATCTACAACAACTGCTTAGGAATTATTTGCTTGTTGGTGTTGTTGGAGATCCAAGTAGTAGTTCTAAAAGAAAGTAAGAACCCAACGGTGAAAGCAAAGATGAAAGCAAAAGAGTTAGTGCCGGAGAGGTAAAGTTTAAGATAAACCCTAAGATAAATGTGAGTTGTGTTCATTTGAAACAACTTGATCCTGATGAATGGCTTCAGACTCCAGTTGTGGAATCCTACATAGGACATTTGGTAGATAAATTCCTACAAAAGAAGTAAATGTTATTTTTTTCGGTCCATATGTGTACGACAACCTTGTAATAGCTTTTCCACTCAAGGATGATCAAACATATTCAAAGCTGAGATGGTGGATTGATGTGGATGATATTTTTCAAAAGGAATATCTATTTATGCCTATTTGTCAAAACAAACATTGGAGTTTAATTATAATGTGCATGTGACAAGCAGATGTGAGTTGCCGAACTATAGAGCACCTGAGAGATTAAAAGAAGAGAATATTTCCATGCTTAGTAATAATTTGAGCAAAGGAAAACTTAATACGTTGGCCGTTAGACAGATAATTAAGGAATGCCTACAATGTTATGCAACATAATATCTCGGTTTCAAATGCCTTTACTTACATTGATCCCCCACTGCCAATCTGGAATTCCATTTTTTGTTCAATTGACTCTTATTCCTTTATATAACCTCAAGTCATGTGATAGTCTGGCGCGTCTATTGATCATGAAGGAAATGCTGCTACTGCTTTTATAATTAGATATAAGAGACAAGGAATTACGAGTTAGTTGTCAAAGGGAGGAAGATATTAGAGATGTGTTGCAAGCCTCGCTTCTCGGAATTCGACGGTCAGTGGAATACATTGCTGGCTCATTCCTGTCGAAATCATGTGTATTTCTTTAAGACAATGAAGATGCAATAAAGATAATGATTTTATGTGAAGATATTAATGATTATCAGCTTTCTTCTTGGATGGCTATTCCGCATATGAGAAGCTGTATAATTTGGGAGAGAATGATAAAAGATCCAACCTTTCAACAAATACCAAGGGAGCAAAACAAGAAGGTCGACTATTTGGCTAATTTAGCATGAATTACGGGGATTTCTTATTCGGATGCAGTGCTACCTAATCAAAGATTCTGAATATTTTTTTTATGTTCATTACATTTTATTGATGTGTTCTAGCCAAATTAGTCAAAATATATTTTTGAGTTAAATATTTGAATATACTTTTTTGTTATCTTATCAAATTACTTTTTTTTTTCATTCTTTTATTTCCTTTGCGAGTTATTTCTACTAAGATAATGGCTTTATATCAATCCACTAATTTGCTAACCATTGTCTAGTACATTCACTTGTCATTTTTAGCAACTAAAAGGGCATTTAGGAAAATATATAAATAGTATTTAATTTGTGATCCATTCTACACATGAGCAAATAAGGAACATTTTTATTCGGCATATCTCAATGATTCATTAATTACAGGATAAATACTTATTACCAATTTTCTTGCATGCCCTCCTCTATTATCTGCATGTCGATATCATTTCCCGAAAAATTGTTAGAGCTTACGTGCTCAATTTCGTGACCTTCGTACTATAAACCAATGAAAAAAAATCTTATATATCCTTCTTGTCATTTGTATTCTTTTAACATAGCTGTAATCTTATATGTATATTTTGATTCGCATGGACTTCCCCCTTCAATACTCATATTACAAATCTGGTTGACACCTTTCACAATAAAGCCAAACCGTATTACCATACTGCAGATAGTAGGTTGCCTTTTCAACATTATTGCACTATAGAAATCAACATATTAAAGAAATGAGTTCTCTTATACGTAGCATATTATGTTTAGTTGTCATAATAGGCAATAACTCTAATGTATAATCGCATAAATTTTACCTTTGTATTCCCCAATTTTCAATCTTCCAATTAATTCTTGGACTTCCTACTCAATAATTTCATGAGAAAAAACTACCGGGAAAATATCCATCATTAATGAGCTAATATCCACCATAGTGTATAGTGTATAGTGTACTTATATGATGATTTGCATCTAAAAAGTATCAAAACTAATTATAATATAAAAGTAATACTTAGTGTTATGCCCATGAAATAAAAAATGGTTGGGTTAACATAATGTTATGCTGGCATAGATCATAAAATTTTACTTTTGGTTTTTTAAAATATTATGCTAATACCTAATAAATTTGACTTAATAATGAGCCGAATTCTCCTAAACCGGAGACCACAATCATTCAAAATCCTCTCTTACAAGGATATATTAATGGGTCAAGTTTTATTATTACACAAATGTTCCGATAGATTCTCTAAACTCCTTACATTTTAGAAAATGTCAGACATAATATATTATTACTAGAGAAATATTTTTTACTTATGAGTAAAATTATGTTAAACTAACCAAGAAAATCATTTTTAGTGTCACTTAACTTGTACAATTAATTTTTCTTATTTCGGACAAACGTTTCGCATCATGCAAGAGAGTAGAGCTAGAATTCCACTACCAAAAAAATTGTTGAAAGCAGCACTTTTTTTTTGGTTTAGAGGCACTTATTTGCGCCTCTAACCGATTTAGAGGCAGTTTCATGTCTGCCTCATAAGTGCCTCTATTAGAGCCGCCCCAAGAAATATAGAGGCGGACGATGAGCTGCCTCAACATTGAGGCACTTAAAGCCGCCTCAAGGTTGAGACATCCAATGACGCCTCAATATTGAGGCACCCCACCCAAAGCCGCCTCAAGGTTGAGGCATCCAATGCCGCCTCAACGTTGAGGCACCCAAAACCGCCACTATGTTGAAGCAAATAATTTTCAATATTTTAATTCTTCCATACAATATCAATTTCATATTCAATTTTTTTCAAAATAACAATAAATTATATAATCAACATTCATAACAAAATATTTAAATTAGCATAACTATCAAAATTAAGAGTACAAATACAATAAATTAAGAAATAAAAGATACATAATTTAATGAAAAAAATAAAATGAACCTGCCATGATATAAAGACTTAGAAATTTTTTGTAAAGCAACTACTCTGATGACTTTGCGCTCGTACCTTTAGTAAGTAAATTAATTAATTTTAAAATTTCAAAGAGTAGTAAAAAATAAAAAATAAAAAAAAATCTTACAGTTACAACTTATTACCTTCATCGTTTCGTATCCAACATGGTTGTTCGTCGAAATTTAACAAATCAGAACTCGTATGCAATACATGTGGAACAACGGCTTTTCCCATATCGAAAAAATCTCTGGGTATAGTTTTCACTACCAATGATCAATCTCTCTTTTGTAAATCTTCTACATAGAAAACTTGTTCCACTTGAGACGCAAAAACGAAAGGATCATCATTTATATTACGACCGGTATGTATGAGCCGATGAAAATTAACAAATGTAAATCCAAATTTGTCCACTTTTTTTCCGGAATTATGATGAACATTTATCCAATCACATTTAAAAAGAATGACCTTGAAATCGCCATAATAATTTATCTCAATTATGTCATTTAATTTACCATAATAATTTACTCCATCAATTTCCGAAACATTGACAACTCCACTATTTTGGGTCGTCAAGCCTAATTCTCTATCTTTCGTGTGAAATCTAAAATCATTAATACTATATCCGCTAAATTGCATTGCTATGTTGTTTGGACCTCTAGCAAGAGCTTTAACTCTTTTTGAAAGATTTGTTTCTTCCATTTCCATCACTTATAAATAATAGATTTAGAAAACTCATAAAAAAATTAAGTAAACAAAAAAATAAAAAATTACCTTAGTTTGAAACCATCGATGAAACTTCTCATTCATCAATTTATTAATAGTACGACTAGAGCGGATACCGTTTTTTTGTTTCTCCAACTCAATGAATTCCCAATAATATATATTAAAATATGTATATTAGCTTATATAAATTAGAAAACAATACTTAAAAGGTTGGAATTATCACTCACATGCGGAAAGTTTCAATATCGTCACAATGTCGTAGAACTTAACCGTGAGCTTGAACTAGAGACTTGGAATCCAAATCAATTGATTTTGCTTGCCCAATATGTTGCCCCCCCACTCTCAAACAAATATAAGCCTTGCTCTTTAGACGGCCTATTGAATCTAGTTTGAACACCTTCTAAATATCTTGAACAAAATGTTGAACATTCGTCAGCCACATACGCTTCAGCAATAGACCCTTCCGGACATGCTCTATTACGAACATATGATTTGAGACGAACAAAATACCTACATAATAATTAAAATAAATAAATAGAATATTTTGCTTAATAAAAAATTCAATAAATTTATTTTTTTTTATACCTTTCAAAAGGGTACATCCACCTGTAGTGAACCGGCCCACCAAGTTTTGCCTCATCAATTAAATGAATAGTTAGATGAACCATTATTGTGAAAAATGATGGCATGAAGTATTTCTCCATATTACAAAGAGTTAAAATAAACCGTTCTTGTAATCTATCAAGTTGCGTAATATCCAATACCTTTGAACATAAATATCGAAAAAAAGCCGCTAACTCAATCAGAATAATCAATATTTGCTTAGACGGACTACATGATTGTAATGCTAAAAGAAGAATTTCTTCGATCAAAACATGACAATCATGACTTTTGAGACCGCTAATTTTTAATTGATTCCCGTTGAAACACCTCGAAAGATTTGATGCATAAGATGAACCAAATCCACCATTATTGGATGATGGCAAAGGCACCTCCCCATGAAAAAACCATCGAGTATAACCTTTTAAAAAGCCATCACATATTAAATGGACCCTACATTCCTCACGGCTTTGCATCAAGTAATTTTTACAATGAATGCAAGGACATAATATCTCGCCACCATGAGATTCACTACGAAATGTAAAATCAAGAAACAACTCAAGGCCTCTCTTATATTCCTCACAATCTTGAGGCACGTTCATCCAAGACTTATCCATTCATTAAGCAAAACTACTACCTACAAAAAAATGGGGATTTGCATAGTTGAGAAAGTTTGAAATAATACAAAAGAGGAGAGAAATTTCATTTAAAATTACAAATAAGTAAAGAATTTGACTTACAATTGAGTTGTTTTTTCTCACAATTGAGTTATGGGGTTACAATTGAGTTGCTTACTCACAATTGAAAACTAGGGTTTTCTAGAGATACAAAGGAGAAAACATGAGATAGGGGGATGTGATGAAGTGAGAAGAGAGAGAGGAGGAACTGAGCGGGAGGAGAAGGGGACGGTGAGCGCACGAAGGGGGATGGTGAGTGAACAGAGGAGGATGAACTGAGCGGACGGGAGAGGAGAGTTTAAGGGAGTCGCTTCTTTTATTCTTTGGGTGAAAGTGAAAATGTGAGATTGGGAGAGAATGCACGAGGGAATGAATGACACATAAGAGGGAAAGGCTCCTGGACAAATTCACATCAACACCACTAATTAACTATTATTTATCTATTATTTTATTAATACTTAATACAATCTTAAACCATTTAATTAAACATTTATTCATTATTATTTTTTATTTTGATACTTAACCACAATCTTATGTAAGAGTTTTGTATAAATTATATATTGAAGTTTTATATTTACATGCTTTATAACGACGACTATTTTATTTAAACCAAAAAATAAAGTCAAACACACATAATGAAAAAAGAAGCAAAAGAAGCAAAATACGCATAAGGAGAAAATAAAGCCTTTATATTACAAAATAAAGTCGACATATCACAAAATAAAAATAAAATACTTTATAACATCACTATATTATCTATACCACAAAATAAAGTCCTACAAAATAAAAATGCATGCTTTATAATTTTCACTATATTATCCAATCCACAAAATGAAGTCCATATCATTATATCATCTAAGTAACAAAAGTAGTTTAATGTTGAAACAATTAGATAGTTTTCTTGTAGGTTGACGGCACAAAAGAGTCTACAAAGTTATTTCCTAGAGATGAACCATTGCTCATGCTTGCTCCTGGCACCTATATGAAAAACCATAAATATTAACTACACTTTATATTTTTATAAATCACGAGTAAATTTAAATAACAAGAATTTACCTTCTCGAACATATCCGGATGCGTTTTTTTCAGAAATTGAAACATACTTATTTGATTCTCCTCCAAGTAAGGTATACGCTCTTGCATTTTATCTTGTTTTTTTTTGTTCTTTTTATCAATTTTCTTGTTGTCTAAATTAATTTTCTCAACATCTTTCTCATATTGCTCTTTTAAAACAACAAGTTCTCTCTCAACCTCAACCTTGTGGTTCTCATTTATAGCGGCAATTTCTCTCTCAACTTCAATCTTATGGTTCTCATTTATAGTGGCAATTTCTCTCTCATGAGTTCTCATCAAGGAAACAATTTCATTAGTAGATGACCGCTCATTTGAATTTGTACTCTTATTCGATTTCATGCGGAAATACTCAGTGGGTGAACGACCAACGCCAAGTCCTCTTACATGACCACGTTCAGGGCCCATAACCTTCTTAAAAACTTCTTCGACAACCAAAGTAGCATCAACTTCTGGATTTTGCATTAGTGTCTCCTTCAAATATTTTTCCTCAATCTATCAACATTGAAATTTTTTATTTCAACTTTCAAAATTTCTAAAATGTTATTTTTGGGCAAATAAAAATAAATTTTATCATTTTTTCCTTTGTGGCGTCATTGATGTATGAACCATCCTTTTTCTTGTGAGCCTCTTCCCATAACGTGAGACGGTCAATAGGTTCACCACCATTGGCATTTTCCTATTACATAATTGTGTAAGTAATTTAAATTTTTACATACACCAAATAAAGATAACATGATACATTTAAATACCATTTCTTTCCTTTTTCTTGCACAACTTTTCCTTCCAAATGTATGATGATGCTTTTGCTTTTTCGCATTTTCTTTGTTAACCTCACATTGTTTCTAAAATAAATAAAAAAGTAAACTTCTATGAATTATAAATTTTTAAATATCCACTTTTCAACAAAGCCAGCCGTGTCATCATACAAGAATTTTTCCTTTAAAAAAAATTTAATACATGTAAAAAGATTTTACGATTCCATGTCAAGGTATAGGTACTAATTAAAAATAAAAAATAAATCCTAAATTTTATACCTTAACAATTTCTATCATTCTATCCTTAAAATCTCCAAAACCTTCATCATTCCACTTTAGAAAGCTAATTGGCGCGAAAATGCCCCGTTTAACTATATCATGACAAAATGAGGAGAGGAGATATGAAGCTTTATTGTGTGGAATATAATCTTCATTACAATCTATTACAATTTGATCGGTTTTTGGTAAAGTCCACAAATCCATCAAGCCAGTTCCTTTTATTTCTCATTGTGCTCCATTATCACCTACAAGCAAAAATAATAAAATAAACGCATACCAAAAAAATATCCCACAGAATGAAGAAGATTAAATACTAAAATTTGTTTATTTGTTAATTTAAAATAATAGTAATAATTTCATAACAAGTCATACGCAAACAAAAAGTCTTACTTTTAATCACAATACATTCATTTTCATAATCCTTGTTCATTCTTCCGAAATCGACCTCATCATCGACATCCTCTATCTCATCCATCTCAACATGGTCATTACGTTCACCAAGTTCATCAAGCTCCTCCATCTCATCAAGGTCATTCACTCCCCCAAACTCGACATTCTCATCAAAAGTTTCTGCTTGTGATATTGGAGTTTGTTTAGATGGACGTACTTTTTTAGATTTTTGAGCCATTGTGTAAGCAATCTACAAAAAGAAAAAAAATCAGCCAATATAAACTCAAATTAAACAATGTAAACTCCAATCAGAAAATATGAACTCAATTGAGAAAAATTTGACCCTAATTCAGTCAACTTTCAACCCAAATTCACTTCATTAAAGGAGCCAATTGTAACATTCAAGATCGATTGAAGGGATTTCAATGGAAATTGAGAGAAATTGACAAAAAGATAGAAGCTTTGGATAAATTAGATAAATGAGAGAAAAGATGGAAACTTTGGATAAATTGAAAGATGGTCGTAACAATCAACATCAGCTAGTGAGAAATGACAGAAGCTCAATGAAGAAATTAAAAAGGCAGACTTTGCATACACTAAAAAAATCTCCAAATTCAATTATAAACTCGCGATTTGTATAAACTGTTTAGAACCTGATTGTGAACCGGAGGCAGAAGCAGTGTGAGTTGAAGGAGGCGCTCGAGGTGAGAAGGAAGCGGAGGCGAGAGGAAGCGAGACGTTGGAGTGAGAGCAGAGGGAGGCGGGAGGTGAGAGGTGAGAAGAGGAGGTGGGAAAGATTGGCTGGAGAGAGAAAGGGGTAGAAATTTCTAGGCTTAGTTAGGGAAAATTAGAATTTGAAGAGGCGTTGTATTTTTTGTGGGTAAATTCATCCGAAATTTTGGCTCTAAAATTTGGGGGCAAAATATTTTCATTGATGTTGGAAGAATTTTAGATTAAGGCGGGGAAGACATGAGCTAAATATTCATGGAGTGGAAAATATAGAGTCACGACCCCCTGTTGCCTGTATGTTTGCCCCTAAATTGATTCACGGGTCAGCGTTGAGACACCAATCCCTATTGACTCAAGTATTTTGCCTCTATACCACATTTTTTTAGTAGTGTTCATATGGTACGTGTAGATGCGTGTGCCATTACTATTTTTATTATATGCAATTTTAAAATATTGGAATCTTTAAATTCGTTTAGTGTTTTAATTGTTTCGACTGCATCATTCACCCTTGTTAAAAGATAAGATGTCGCTTTATCCAGAATCCATCATACTCAATTGTTTCATTATTTTGACTACAAACTTCTAAATATTTTGTAAAATTGAAGTCAAATTTTGGTCAATGATTATATTACCGAAGGCCTCTCGGTGAATTTTTTTAATTCATGTCTCCTTTTAAATTACCAAAAAAAAAAAAAAAAACTCTGCTAGCTGTCAATATTACATTTGCAGCAGTCGCAGCACTTGGCCGTCGGTGATACTTGCACATTAGTGATGACTCTCACTGATGAAATATTTCATACAAATAATACTCATATCCAAAGTACTCTCCATATTTTTAATATCGACTCCATTAATATATATATTGTTTAATATAAATTATCTTGTCTAATTTAGAAAAGAAAAATTAATCATAAAGAATTTATCAACTTTGGACATGCTTGTATTCATTATAGTGGAATTTTGACACGACGAGCATATTTACATGTGTGTTTAATATATTTCAAAACTCTTCATATGTACAAATATTAACCGAAACATACATCATTCAAAGTAGCACTCCAATATGTCGGGCAAAAGTATGGCATTATCATACCAAATCCGTCTGATAGAGTTATCATATATAGAGGGTCCAACTTGTGGAATTCAAGATCGAGATCCGACATGTTTCATCAGAGGTTTCTTTGCATCTATTTAAAAATTATATATGTCAATAAAAGTAGAATAAACTAACATTAGGATTAAAATTATTTTAATACAATGATGAAAAATGGTTAGGTGCTTACCTACGTGCTTAATTTAGTCATGTAAACTAATGGAAAAATCCCATATAACCATCTTATAATTGTATTTTTTTTAACTTGGTTGTAATCGTATATGTAGATTCTTATTCACATGGACATTCCTCCTTCGATGTTCATACTTGTAACACCCCGGAACGAAAGGGGAACTATTTGATTAGTCTCATCTTCATTTGTGAATGTGAATTTATGTTACTTAAAAAGACTATTGCATTAACTACTAGTACCAACAAAGCTTAAGGTTTTTTCAGAACAACATGATATGGTTATGGAGGTTGGCTCTCCTAGTTAATGCACTAGGCTTTTACATATGATATAAGAGCAGTTCGATCCTGAGGGTATTATCATACAGCCGAAGGCATACAGATAGTGTATCTGGTTGAAAGGAACATGAAGTACTATCGTATGGCGGTGCACACGGTACTAGGATGTGGCTGAAAATCAGTGAGTTCTGACGAGGACGTCAGAATTTAAGTGGGGAAGTAAGTAACACCCTATAAAAGAAAGGGGATGCTAGTTGATTAGTCTCAGCTTCACTTGTAAATGTGAATTTATGTTAGTTAAATATGTTAGTGCATTAACTACTAGTACTAATTAAGCTTAAGCTTTTTGAGGACAATATGATATGGGTTTGAAGGTTGAGCTGATCAGTTAATGCACTAGACTCTTACAATACTATAAATATGTTTGGCACCTTT
Source organism: Juncus inflexus (assembly GCA_024447665.1). Classification (NCBI taxonomy): domain Eukaryota; kingdom Viridiplantae; phylum Streptophyta; class Magnoliopsida; order Poales; family Juncaceae; genus Juncus; species Juncus inflexus. Next base: position 1,741,773 of record JAJHPC010000003.1, read on the forward strand.
CACATTAAAGCCAAAGCGCATTGCCATACTCCTAAGAGGAGTTTGCATTTTCAACATTATTGCACTATAGAATTCAACCTATTAAAGCAATGAGTTGTCTTATAGGTAACATCTTATGCTTAATTGTCATAATAAGTAATAATTATAACCATTAGACAAATAAAAATTACCTTTGTTTTCCTCAATTCTCAATCTCCCAATTAATTCTTGAACTTTCAAATCAATAATATCATGAGTAAAACTACCGGTGAATAGATCATCCATTAATGAGCTAATATCTTCCCATACTATATTTATATAATGACTTGCACCTAAAAGCTATGAAAACTTATTATAAGATAAAAGAAATAATTAGTATTACACCCACGAAAATAAAAAAAAAAGTTGAATGAACATAATGTTGTATATTTGATTTAAGAAATGGATCATACAATTTTACTTTTGATTTTTCAAATATTATGCTAATACATAATAAGTTTGACCTGGTAAGGAGCCAAATTCTCCTAAACAGGAGACCATAATCACTCAGAATCCTCTCTTACAAGAATATGTTAAATGTCAAACATAATATATTATTACTAGAGAAAAGTCCTCCTTATTACAACAAAGGCATTTGTGCGATTGCCACATCATGAACTGATGATATGTTGACGGTGGAGAATGAACTTTTGTTATGGTTGATGTGCAATCCTGTGAGATCTGCAAAAAATTTTACAATGTGTTTGATAAGGAACATATTCTCTTTGCATGCTTCTGCTATTATGACTGTGTCGTCCGCATATTAGATGATAGTGATGGGCTGAAAATTTGGCTGTGATGCCAGCACATTTGCAACGGTTGTGACACGTTGCAGGGTTTCTGCCACTAGGATGAATAGTACTGGTGACAATGGGTCATCCTGTCTTATTCATCTCTGATGAAAGAAATAGTGGCCTGAATCTCCATTGACTTTGATTGCAGATGGCGTGGATGCGAACAGGATGTGCAGCGAAGTTGCCCAGATGGTGAGGAAACCTCTTTGTATGAGCATTCTTTCCGTAAAGTGCCAGTTTACTGTATGAGCATTCTTGTCGCTGGTACTTTGGTTTTTTTTTCTCGAGTGCGTGTACCATTGCTCTCGTCGAAATGAATGTTTATGTGATGGAACTTTTTTTAATGAATGCATATTGGAATTTGCCAACCAAGGATTCCATATGCAGTCGAAGTCTATTGGCTAAAATTTTGCATATTATCTTGATGGGTCCGTCAATAGTGCTGATTTGTCTAAAGTCTGTTAGTTCATGTGCACCTGGTTTTTCAGAATGAGGGTGGCGTTGGCTTTGTTGATTTGTCATAATTAAAGTGCATTGGTACAAAAAGCATGTCATATCCAAATGATGTCATTCTTGATGATATCCCAGTATTGGTGGTAGAATTCATTAGAAATCCTATCTGGTCCGGATGCTTTTCCTTTTGCTACGTCGAAGGTTGCTTTCTTAATCTCTTCCATTGTAAAAGGTGTAACATGATGATTGAAGAAATTGTTTGATTCAAACAGTTTGGATAGGTCAGGGTCTTTGTTGTTGTTGGAAAGCAAGCTTGATCTGTGTTTGATCATTGACTTGGTGACCATTTAGCTGGATGGAATCAATTCTATTTATTTGCCTTCTAGTTGAAGCCAGATTATGGAAATATTTGGTATTATTGTCACCTTCCTTGATCCACTTGCGACGGGATCGCTATTTCCACTTCATATATGCGTTCTTTGATCTTAGTTCATAGTCGAAGCTCAATATTTGAGAGGGGTCTATAGTTGGTAGACTCATCTAACTTTTGGATTATCTCTTTTGCCGTGATAAGTTCATCATTGGCATGTTTGAATGTTCATTTGCTAATGAGTCTAGCGCTGTTGTTATTTTGTTGACTTTTGACAGAAAATTGATTGCCGGATTGTCACTTACTCTGTGTGTACCCCAAGTGTTGGCAATTATAATACTGCTGGTACTTCTTTCTTATATTTAAAAAAAATTATATATTGATAAGTTAATTTATCAAGGAACAATATGCCTCTCTCCGTCACCACTTGTCACTAGCTCAGACCTCAAACTAACAAAACACTCAAAAAATTCTCCAATCCCACTACCAAATTGACCCACAAAATGCACGGTTTACTTTCTCAAACACCTCTCGCTTAATCCCATCACATGACCTCCTCCTCTTCTCTCTCGCCTCGCCTAATCCCGTCGACCCTCACCGGCATAGGCTCCATCTCGCAGTCGTCGGGCCAGAGCCGCCGGTCTCGCGGCCGCACCGGCATGGTGGTTTACGAGCGAGGCCAATCATACATATTGAAACATTCTTATTGTCACCATAATTACCAGAATTACATTCATGTATCATTTTTAAGGCATTTTGTATCTAAAATCATCCCATATATAGATGTTTAATTAACATTCAATTTATGTATAAAATTTTATAGCGGAAGAGATCATACCGAACATGTTTCATATAAGCTTTCATGTCATCGGAAATTAAGAAGAAATCTAATATGTGACATATTTAATGTTTCAGATCTTAAAATTGTGGACTTTAAATTGCACTCTATATGCAAGATATTAATGTAGCATGAAATATATAATGTACCATGAAGAAATTGTTAGATATAACAATGTATATCAAGCAACCTTTATTTTTACTTATGTGCATACTCATTTGGTGAGTGAAGAGATCTATGATATATATGTTAATGTCTAGATTGTTAGCATGTGCTTCTAGAAATAATATTGTGTCATCAACAGACGGGAAAGCTTATGGAGAAAAATAGCGAGTGAACCTTGTTAGAAGAGGTTTAATTGAGTTTAGGAGAGCTTGTAAAGTGTTTACAATTTGGCTAGAGCGTAAAAGAAATAACCAGTCTAATTATCCTAGTCTTTTTTTTGTGAAAAAAACATCATATTTTTGATACGATTGTCTTAAAGAAAAGATTAAGAAAGTGTATATTGATATCAATGATCTCTAACTTTGTTGGTTATGCATTATGCGTGTGATTTAAGAGGTTGAGGGTTCAATCATCATGAACAATACAAATGGATTCTTCTTCATTATAATAGATATACATCAAAGTTGGTTGGGTTGTACTATTTTTCGTGTCCTTCATATCCGGAAATTCCTAGTTATATTATTGTTCACAAACCCAATATGAATCTTTGGTTTGGTTTGATGGTGTGAACGTATCCTTGAAGGCAAGAGACCAGAGTATGATACTCGGCTCCTGCAATTGCTTATTAAGTATTTTTAGTTAGACTAGAAGCTCGCAAGGTATTAGCCAGCATTTGAGCACGTCCATACTGTTACATTCTGGAATTAAATAGTGGAAATTGAAGTTAATTTTTTAGTTCTATTAATAATAGTGAAGTGGAAATTGAGGTTAATTGTTTTAGTTCTATTTATAATAGTGAATGAAAATTAAAATTATTTAAATAAGTTAATGGACTGAACATTAAAACTGATATACACTAAAACAAGGAAAATATACGCTATATAAACAGCATAACGAATGGTCAAACTAGCGTGGTGGGATTAATACTGTTTTCATCCGGAATAGAAAACGCATTTCCACACTGCTATACAACTGTCTCCACCTTTGTCAGTTATCTCACTCCAATAAATCTTAAATAGACAAGGTTCATCTAGACCACGCTTTATATTCTGATGGCTCATGTGTGCCAAGTCCATTTCTTGCACCCACATTCTATCATGCACATCTGGTGCATGATATCTAATACAAATCTTTTGTAACCTTTGTAGCAAACTATCTTTTAATAATACTATTAAACCCACTACACAAATAACATCATCATATGATGAACAGAAATAGAAAATATTCATATCATCCTGTACTGACACGTGTACTTCCTTGGGAACTTATGTGACATTTTTTCTACACAGAAGTATGAAACGAATCAATTTCACGCCAAAAGCAACACAATTACAAAATCCACCACATAAAATATTATTCAGCTCTGGCAATATAGTATAACAAACAAAGGACATGGACATGTGCCTCTCTCCCACCATCGCAGCTTACATACGAGCCGGTTGCTGGCCGCAGAGAAATCAGAGTCATCCATCATATTTAATGAAGTGTGAAATCCATCTATTAAACGGATGATAATGAATGACTCTGATTCCTAGAGCTGGCAAAATCTGATCCGATCCGAAAAACCTGACCCGAATTTGAGTGACCCGAAACCCGAAATGATCCGAACCCGAAACGATCCGAAACCCGAACGACCTGAAACCCGAATGACCCGAAACCCGAATGACCCGAAACCCGAACGACCCGCGACCCGAACGACCCGAACAACCCGCGGCCCGAACGACCCGTGACCCAAATGACCCGCCCGATTTGACCCGAAAATATATATTTTTTTTGTTTTAATATTAAAAAAATCTCGAAATTAAAATTTTTATGCCTTGTTCTAATATAATTGACATGATAATACTAACAAAAATAATTCAAATGGCCTGAAATATTAATTCGAATGAATAGTGACCTCTAATTTGAGTGACTTTTGACCAAAATCTGACGTTGATTATAAGTCAACTGATCCGCGATCCGAACACGAGCCCGAAACCCGAACGGTCCGTGACCCGAATTGACCCAATCCGTACGTTTGCCACCTCTAAGTACCACCATAGCTATCATATAGCTTTTTTTTTTTTTTTTTTTTTTTTCCGAATTGCAGCCTATCATATAGCTTTATAAGCAACTTTATATTAGATAAAATAAATAAGGTGGGATTAAAATAGGGAAAACTCCAAAACAGGAAAGGTGTTTTGCTAGACTGATGGGCCACCAATTTCACAATTTCTTTTAGTTGTTTAATGCTCTGTAAAGGAACATAAATCCTACTTATTTTTTTTGTAGATTTACACATGTACCCTCTAAAAACTAAAAATATCATAGAAACCTCCAGTGAACTTGAATTTCACATTTTTTATAGGATTAAAAAAAATTATACTTTTCTTTATAAAATCCTAAAAGTACACTCCTATAAGTAGAATGTATTATTTTTCATATATACCCATATAAATTAAAATATAAAAATGTCATATATGATCCTAAATCATGGAAGATATAGTGGAAGAATGCTGATGTACTCTATGAGCAATTTCATGAGTATGTTGAAAAAATAATCAAATATCAAAAAGAAATTTACATATTAAATAACCATACATATATAAGTCTAAAAAAACATATATTTCCTACATTATGGAAAATATAGAGAAATGAAATTACATGTCCTTTAAAAATCATATTAATTCTCAATAAATACAAAATATGAAATTTATCATCTTAAAACTATAAAATTATATGTTTCATAATTCCGAAGCAGAGCGAGTTAACGCTTTAGTTATATAAAAAAGTTGTATATCCATAAGTTAAAAGTTAATTTATCAAGAAACTACCTACCATATAAAAGGCAAAGACGATGAATTTGTAGCCAACAATGCAAAGTTTTGGGAAAATTAATTTTGAAATGCATGATCGACGTCTAGTATTTTCTTTTATGAAAATGAGCCATCACTTCTCTATTTATGAGAGAAGAGATTCTTCCTTTTCTTTCTAAAGCTATATTGTTTTCCAAAACACAACATGTTTTAATGGATAATAATTTTGGATGATATTTGATGTATGGATGATAGTTAACTTAATAGTTAACTTAGATATATTTTAAAATTATTTCTTAGAAATGATATTTAAAAAAAATATTATTGAAAAAAAATGATAATAAAATAATACATATTTAATTATATATATCCACAATTTTAGGCAAAAAAACAAAAAGTCTCATATGTTATTTGATTTGATAACTAAATAATATTATGGAATTATATCTTCTAATTGCATCAATTCAAATATGAAAACTGTAACTTCAATTTCATTCGTTCAAACACTAGAATTATAACAGTAAACTGTGGAAGATTGAGTTGCAGCAGTTTCTCTAGTAATATGAAATGCGCATCAAAATGCCCCTACATCTTCCATTTCGAAACATTCTTCGTTACTGCCACAGGGGATCTCAACAAGCTTCCAACCGCCCCGCTTACACTTCTCAAGACGCCTCTCTCCGTCATCACTTGTCAGTTCCTCAGACCTCAAAACTAACAAAACACTCCAAATTTCCCAATCCCACTACCAAATTCACCACCAAATGCACGATTTCACATTTTCAAACAGCTCTCGTTTAATCCATCACATGACCTCCTCCTCTTCTCTGTCGCCTCGCCCAATGCCGTCGCCTCCTCTCTCTCGCCTCCATCTCGCCGTCGTCGGTGCCGGAGCCGCCGGTCTCGCCGCGGCGCGCGAACTAAACCGTGAAGGCCACGGCGTGGTGGTTTACGAGCGGGGCCAATCAGTCGGGGGCACATGGGTCTACACACCTTCCACCGAATCCGACCCGCTTGGCTTAAATCCGGCCCGAAACATCGTCCATTCGAGCTTGTACCAGTCGCTGCGCACCAATCTCCCTCGTGAGTCGATGGGGTTTATAGACTACCCGTTTGTACCGGTTGAGAATGGTGATGAGAGGAGGTACCCTGGCCATGAGGAGGTGCTGCGATATTTGGAGGATTTTGCGAAGGAGTTTGGGTTGGGTGAGATGGTAAGGTTCGGTACGGAGGTGGTACGGGTGGAGAGAGAGAAGGATGAGGAGAAGTGGGTTGTGAAGTTCAGAAATGTAGTAGGGGAAAGCGGTGGTGGAAGTGAGATTGAGGTGTTTGATGGAGTGGTTGTTTGTAATGGGCACTATTCTGAGCCTAAAATTGCTGAAATTCCTGGTTTGTAATTTTCATTAATTGATATTTTTTTCTTAATTTTTTTTTTCCGAAAAGATTTATTTATATTTTGTGGTGATTTGAAGGTGTTGAGAGCTGGCCAGGGAAGCAAATGCATAGTCATAATTACCGTGTACCTGAGCCTTTTCTCAACCAGGTCTGTATATACAAAAACTGACGAAACATTGTGTTTAATTTATCAAGTAATGGTTTATTAAATCTTATTTCAAGCCCAATTGATGCTTAAATGTCAATACATGACCAAAATAGCACCATACTATAACTTTACTCCTAATTTACCACCCAAAATTTAACAATTTATACATTTATATTTGATATTGTAGGTAGTGATTATCATAGGAAGTTCAGCTAGTGCTGTTGATATTTCAAGAGATATTGCGAGATTAGCAAAGGAAGTTCATATTGCAAATCGGTCCGCTAATGATTTGACGACTCTTCCTGTAAAAGTGACTGGTTATGATAATTTGTGGATTCACTCTATGGTAAAGAATTTTGTTTTTAACTAGACAGGTGTCAGTTTAAGAAATAATTTAAAACAGTTTAAGATGGAAATATTACTTAAAAGATGCGCAATTTCTAGTTTATTTGAAAATATTTAGTGAATGAAATTTCAGATTGAGAGAGCAGAAGAAAACGGTTCTGTTATATTCCAAGACGGAAGTTCAATTCCCGCTGATGTCATCATGCATTGTACCGGGTAAACTAAAATCCCACATTTCTCATTTCCCATCATTCCTACTTTTCTAATTTTTTTTTATTTAAATCCCAACTAGGTACAAATACGACTTTCCGTTTTTGGAGACGAATGGAGTTGTGAGTGTAGATGAAAATTGTGTGGGCCCGCTTTACAAACATGTTTTCCCTCCAAAACTTGCCCCTAATCTTTCTTTCATCGGATTACCTTGGAAGGTTCAATTTATTTGTTTTTCCTTTGCTAAAATATTAAAGGCCAAATTATCCTTCAATTTAGTAAAATTTCGGCTGGAACCCTTAATGCTTGAATTATGCTTATGCTCAATTGTACAATTGAACACAATATAACCAAATTAAAAAACAGAAAATAGAGAAAACGGTTAAAGAAAAAAATGAGAACTTCATAGAAAATGGAAAATTTTCTAAAAGATCCTGCATTATTCTGAAATTGTAGAAAAGTCCCAGGATTATTAGGATTGCAAAAAAGTCCCTGCATTATTGGGATTGCAAAATGTCCTTGCATTATTGCCAAAATTGCAAAAAGGTCCCTACCATTTTCTTGAAATTTTGGCAATAATGCAGGGGCTTTTTTGCAATTTATAATAATACATTTTTTTTTTGCAATTTCGGTATAACGTACGTGCTTTTTTGCAAATTTCCCTATAAAATTGGGTATCATTCTTGTCGGTACCAAGATCTAATTTCCCTAAAGATGGCTCAATTAAAGCTCAGTTTTCATCCAAATTTCCCTACATATGGATCTTATTAATCATAAAATGAATTTTATGATATATTTTTCAGGTTATACCGTTTCCGTTGGTGGAACTCCAAAGCAAGTGGGTTGCTGGTGTTTTATCGGGTCGAATCAAACTGCCAACACAAGAAGAAATGTTGGATGATGTAAAAGAAGATTATATGAAAGTTGAATTAAAAGGCTGGCCGAAAAGATATACACATAACTTGGCTGATTATCAGGTAATTCTTTTGTTATTAAAAATAGTATTCATTTTTATATGCTGGAAAGTAACGGTCATTTCCAAAAAGGCCCCTGCGTTATACTGAAATTGCATAAAAGTCCTTGAAATATTAAAAATTGCAAAAACCCTTGCATTATTGGACTTTTTTTTGCAATTTTGGGAATAACGCAGGGACATTTTTGCTGTTTTGGCAGAATGCAGTGGCCAGTAATGAAATATTTTAAAGTAAAATTTGCGAAAGGCCCCTGCATTATGTAAAAATTGCAAAAAAGCCCCTGCATCATTGCTCAAATGTTTTCTTTCAAATGATCAGAGTACAGAAAGCAACAGTGTTAGCATGTAACTAAGGTAAGGGCTTTTTTGCAATTTCGGCAATAATGCATGGGCTTTTTCACAATTTTGGTATAATGCTGGGGCTTTATTGCAAATATCCTTGAGAATCATGAACATAATATTTGTAGTTTGAATATGATGATTGGTTGGCTGAACAATGCGGCCTTCCGCCGGTTGAGCAGTGGAGGAAAGATATGTATGCGGCTGCGAGTAAGAGCAAAGTTTCGAGGCCTGAAACATATCGTGATGAATGGGATGATGATCATTTGGTTGAAGAAGCGTGTAGGCATTTTTCTACATATTTGTAATTAAATTTCAATTTTTAGTTTTAATAATAAGTTCTCCTTGAGGAGAATTTTGTTAGTTATATAATTGATAACATTTGTTGATAATAAATGGAATTATATCGATGTTTTTTATGTTAGTATTAATAAAAAATTGGTATATTGAGCAAAAAACCGAGGATTTTTCTACCTGTGTTTGGGGAAATTTTGATTATTTGTAGAAAATGTAGATGGTTTTGATTTTAATATTTATATACTTCAAGTATGGTAACACTGCTACTGTTCTTAAGGTTGAATTTGTCCCTATCACTAGTTATCCAACGTGCAGACGAATAATCGCTCAGGATATCTTGAAGCATGTTCAATTGCATCTCGCATATGATGAAAATGTACCCTCTCAAAGATCAGTCGATACTATAACGACCAGAAAATGAAATCCAAACTCGGCGCACCTTACTTAGCGATAAGATAATCCTTCTTGAGCAAAGGCAGACCGGATTTCTTGGAGCCTCATGGAGATGGTTAGGTTTCCAGAAATTGTAATATGAAAGGCCCAAATTAACGTGAACATTTTTTTTACGGTTGAATGGCTCGAAACTAGAATACACAAGAACCGGAATTGATGATGTCAGCTACCTTTTTGACCTGCTAAAACTCAAGCTTGATCCCCTGTACTCAGCCCTGACGAGCGATCTACATAAACCTCCAGCTCAACTATTCCCCTAATTGTGCAATGCCAACCAGTACTACTTGGCTTCAATGAGCGTTATGTGCCTACGCCTTTCAAGTTATCAGCACAAATGATAACCCTACTAATTTGCCGGAGTGTATTAACTTTTGAAACTAATCTATCCTTCTAAAACATAATGCAGGCCGCCGGCCCATATTTTTCTGCTTTTTTTCCTGGCTTCAGATGAGCGAAATTGCAAAGGTCTGATGACCCCTGGATCAATTCAGCCTCAATTTTTTTTGTGTATAACCTGATCTTTAAGGACATGAACGTGCATAACCGTCGTGGCATTCTTCCTTCTTGATGATCTTGAGATAATAAGTTTAGAATTAATCAGTATATATTAATACTAAGTTTAGAATTAAGCTAAGTATATATTAAATAAGAAGTATTAACCTAAATACTGCTTAATCAAATTGTTATTTGTCATAATTATGGCCTGTTCAGCGATACAAGGAATAGAAGAATAGCAGAATAAAAAATAGCCGAGTATTTTGTTTTATTCCATATGTCCAGTAATATTATGGAATAAAGAAAGTTGGTTAAGACCAGTGTTTTAAATAGCAGGGCAATAGCGCTGCAATGGCGCGCAATAGCGGATTTCGACCATAAAATGCAATACGCAATGAAAATATAGCTAAAATAACATTTTGAGTGCTACGAGCGCTATAGCGGTCAAATAGCGTTCAAATAGAGGTTATAGCAGCCGCTATAGCGTTCAAAGTGTTAGTTTTGTAATATATATTTTTTTTGCTTATTTTGGATAATTAATATTTGTGTGTTTATTTTGGATAATTATGTGATATGTTTAGTTATGAACAATGAACTTTGCATGGTATTTTATGATAAATAATTATACTATTTTATTTAATATTTATAGTATTTGGATTTTTTGTTTTTTATATTAAATTTTGTTACGATGATATTTTTATCATTAATATTTTTGAAAATTTTACGTAAATTATAAATTATATTACACGTCCACTATAAGACTATAACGCCGTTATAGCATCTGCTACCACAATCTGCTACAAAAAAAGCCACTCCGCTACGGAGCGCTATATCGCTATTTAAAACATTGGTTAGGATCAGTGTTTTAAATAGCGGCGCAATTGCGGATTTAAACCATAAAACGCAATACGCAACGAAAATATAGCTAAAATAGCGTTTTGAGGCTACGAGCGCTATAGCAGTCAAATAGCGTTCAAATAGCAGCTATAGCGGCCGCTATAGCATTAAAAGTGTTAGTTTTTTATTCTTTTTTTTTGCTTATTTCGGATAATTAATATTCATGTGTTTATTTTGGATGTTTAATTATGGACAGTGAACTTTGTATGGTATTTTATGATAAATAATTGTACTATTTTATTTAAGGGTTCAGATATGGAGTGCTAGTATTTTGGAGCACCCAACAGTGCCCGATTACAAAAGGTATGATGAAATTACAAAAAAGTATTTTTGTAAACACAAAAGGTATAGCAAAATTACAAAAAGGTATATTTAAAAAAAATATATATTTGTAAACACAAAAGGTATATCCAAGTGCAAGTATATATGTGTACAGTTAAAGTTATATGGTGAGCGCTTCTGGGCATTCCAAAAGCTGGGTACTCTGAATAATTTCGTTTTATTTAATATTTATGGTATTTGGATTTTTTTTGTTTTTTGTATTAAAATTTTATTATGATCATATTTTTATCATCAATATTTATGAAATTTTACGTAAATTATAAATTATACTGCACATCCGCCATCAGGCCATAGCGCCGCAATAGCGCCCGCTACCGCAATCCGCTACTTAAAAAGACAATCCGCTACGCAGCGCTATATCGCAATTTAAAACATTGGTTAGGATATACAAAAATATATCAATTACCAAAATATCCTTATTGTTTTTTTATTTATCAAATTTATTTCTACAATTATATGAAACAACTAATAAAAATATAAAAAATAATTCCATCACAAATATAATAAAAAAACTAAAAATAGAAAAAGATTCAATTACATATCCAATTAACCCGAACTTGCATAATGTGACAGTCTGTTGGCTAATAGCAGTTACTTTTATCACATGCAAATCTAATGAACTGCATGGAATATTTTTGTTTGCAAATGTATGGGTCAAAATATAAAGAGGAAAAGAAAAATGAATAAATAATTTATTTTAATGTACACATAAAATGAAGATGGAATAGACAAGGATATTGGAATAGCTCTATTCCATCCTTGACATGGAATTAAAAATACTACTATTCTGTGGCCTTAATCTAACATATTTCAGCACTGTTCGGATGAAATAAATTGGAATAGTCAGTTTATTACTTTATTCCATACAATTTTGATGCTGCCGAAATATAAAGAACATTTTGTAAAAAAGAGAAAGAAATGCTCATATATGCAATCACTGTACTAAATGACCATTTTCTTCGATGGATAAATATAATATTAATATATTATGAAATCTGAAATGATTGTCTTGTATTCTTTAGAAAAATAAGAAACAAATAATATTTCTTTGCAGATCTATGGGGCCGCTCTTTCATTTATTTTTATCTTTAGAGTTTGAACAAAGTCTTCCCCTTATTCATCAAGCTAGGAGAGAATTCCCACAAAACTTTGTGGTATCCTTCCTTGTGCAACTTGGCTGATCTGTTATCTCACAATTCGGTTCTACTATCAAATTTGAATCCATAAAAACAACATTTTTCGGACAATAGTCCTGAAAGAGCTTACTCCATTTAAAAAACAACATAAAGTCAATTTGCCAGTTAATAAATTCACGAACAATCTAATTAGTCCTGATCCAAAAAGGGGAAAGAAAAATGAAAACCTAAATTTACATTAGAAAAAAAACTAATTAGTAAGGCCTCGTTTGGCATTTTTTATTTTTTAGAAATAAAAAATAATTTTTTTGTTTTTTGTTTTCAAAAAACTATTTTTTTTTACTTAAGAATGGAAATATTTTTTCTCAATACACTTAGCATATATTACAAAGTAAATAAGCAACATACAAATAATGTTTCTCGAAAAGTAAAATGTTACAAAAAGAAAAGAAAAAAAGTATTAAAAATATACATACAAATATTTTATGTTTGGTGTTCAATAATGTTTATACAAAACAATCTCGAAAATTATTTATTCAACCAACTCTATCTCATGTACCAACCGTCATTCATTTAATTCTTGTACTGCAAACCAATGCTAAGAAGGGAAAATTCTACCTAAATAATATGAGAAATGTACAAACTCGACGCACTGTAGCACGACTGTAGCATGACGTACTGTAGATATACTGTTTTTTTTTCATTTTATATATTGTTTTTGCCATTTAATATACTGTTATTTATTCTTTGTATATTTTTTATTTTTTCATTTTTATATACTGTTTTCTCTTTTTTATACTGTTTCCTCATTTTTACATACTGCTAGGCTTATATTGTTATTAGAAACTAAATTACTTATACGGTTATGTATATATTATATTAGAAAATAAATTATATATACTGTTATTGGATCCATCGTGAATAGTCGTGCTACGGTGGTCGTGCTCTATCATGTCCCATATAACATATATGTGAATGATGAATATAACATATATGTGAATGATGAAGATATAATTTAAGTTTATAAGATGAGATGAGAACTAAACACAACCATTAGAATTTGTACATAATAATTACGTTGAAAGTCAACCGGCATCAACCATGGACTTTGAAAATAACTAGAGAGGATGTCGCTCCGCTTCGGACAAAACTTTACAAAAATGAAATGAAGGGGCGTAGATTTCTTAATTTTAGCAGTATAATTTCCAAATTTGTAATAACAAATATGAAATTTTTATTTTTGAAAATTGATTGCATTCTCATTGATATTTCCTATTTTATATGGTCTTACATAGATATTTTACAACTTTGCCGGCGCAAAACTGAAAAATGATCATTATATTGATGTATCGTTTTCTCTTTTATAACATGGTTATATTTTTGAGATTTTGCAAGGATTATATTTGTTGATCGATTGCATCCTAAAGGGGGGGGGGGGGTTAAACTAGCCTAATTTCGTGCGGAAGCGTGAATAATTGAACTTTTTAGGGTTTCACAATTTTAAGTCTTAGACCTTTTAGATGATGATTGTACAAATTCTAATTAATAAAGTAATTAAAATAAACAGGAAGTAAGATAAATAATTGAAAGTAAATGCGATACCGAACACCATATATATTGACGAAGTTCGGCAAGTTCGGCAAGGTAATTAAAAAAACAGAAGCAAATCAATGAGGATTTCAAATTAAATGGCTATATTCCTGTATTTCCGTTGCCAACAGACTAGATCCATTGTCAACAGAACTAGCGCAACAATTTTTCAGCCAAAACTCCAGGAGAGAAAAAATAGTAACGGAGAGGTCCATTGTCAATGGACTGGGTCCATTGCCAACGGAAGTAGCAGAAATGGAATAAATTGCAGATTTTTACTCTCTTTTTGGTACAAATTAAATTACTTACTCCACACAACACACTAGAAGACTAAAGAAACTTGCTCCCACGCCTTGAAATCATCTCTCGAAATCCTTTAAAAGCGTGACGACTTCCAGTCTTTCCGGGATCAAAGAGATGCTTCCATTCCGATGAAATCTCCATTTCCGTAAACTTGAATGTGTGTCATTCTGAGCTTATAAGATATTCTCAAAAAAGATTAGTAATTACGGAATTATTTTAAACATCATCAAATCGAGAACAACATTATATTCATTATATTTTTTATTCTATCACAACGATGATATTATGTAGCATCATTTTGCATAAATGTGGAAAAATGTCACATGTAATTTTCCAGGATATCATGGAATTTTGTAGGCAACTAATACTTTAAGATTTTGCACGTTTGTTTATATATATATATATATATATATATATATATATATATATATATATATATATATATATATATATATATATATATATATAAACAAACGTGCAAAATCTTAAAGTATGGCTAAAAAACATACGTATGCACAACATACATTTTTTAGTCACACCCAAAATACGTATTAAAAAAAATAAAAATAAAAGTTTCAACCATACGGATGTAATATATATGTTATGGATATATATATTTATTTTAGGGGTAGCGCAATATTTTATATTTTTTCGAGTATACATGAAAAAGTCCATTGTATATATATTTTCATTTTATAGGACATTATATGATATTTTAGCTTAATTATTATTTTAAATATAATGATAATTATTTTGAACATGTTGTATTTAATTAGAATATATCAATTATGCATGTGCTTTTCGTAACCCTTTTTCATACTAACATATGATCGATTATCAAGTTATACTTTATAATTTCACTATTAGAAGGAATTCTAATATTTTAAAAAAATGTATGTTGCAACATACGTATGTTTTTTAGCATTTCCCATATATATATATATATATATATTTATTTATTTTAGGGGTAGCGCAATATTTTATATTTTTTCGAGTATACATGAAAAAGTCCATTGTATATATATTTTCATTTTATAGGACATTATATGATATTTTAGCTTAATTATTATTTTGAATATAATGATAATTATTTTGAACATGTTGTATTTAATTAGAATATATCAATTATGCATGTGCTTTTCGTAACCCTTTTTCATACTAACATATGATCGATTATCAAGTTATACTTTATAATTTCACTATTAGAAGGAATTCTAATATTGAAAATTAGTTTGTGTGTAACTGAAATGTATAAACATATTTTACGGTTAATGACCACATTATATATCGGTATCATAATAAAATATAATGATTAATATTGAACATGCAAATTATAATTTTCAATGTTATATTATACATATATATAATTTAACATATCTATTTCATTAAGATTATAAATTATCATGCCGAAGTTCAAGAGTATTTTTCTTTAGGAACACTGATTCGACACTTTATATACTTTTTTAATATAATAACAACACATCGGAGGGAATGATTTTGAGGATCTAATTTGGATGTTCTTTATCTTGGACCGTTTAAATGCTGGAATCTTTGCTAGTAAAAAAAATTTCGAGACCTATTACAAAAAAAACCCATGCATTATTGGAAGTTACAAAAAATCATTTTATTTTAACATTTTAATCACTTGAAAAGTATTTTTAAAATAGTAAATGATATTTTTGTTTTAGAAAAAAATTTGATTCATGAAAATTTTTTAACTGAATTTTTTTGTGAAGAATACTTTTCAAAAAAATAATAAAAAATTTTCTTAAGAAATATTTTTCATAAAAAGTAATGGTCTTATACAAAGATATTATCATAAAAGAAATTCTAAATTTTTTTCTAGAAAAAATTGTGACTGAAGTATTTTTCTTAAGTTTTACATAAACATAATTTTTTTTTTTGAAAAAAATATATTTCTTATGAAAAATTCTGAATTTTTTTTCCAAATATATTTGTAATAATTTTCTTTAAAGTAATATTTAAGATGCTTTTCTAAATTGCTTTCTTGCTATTTAGGCATAATTAGTTTTTAAAAATACTTTTCTGAAAATGTGTTAATTAATATTTGAAAGATATTTTTCAAATGATTAAACTATTGAAACTGACGGGGTTAACTTCAATACAATGCTAGGGGGATTTTAGCAATTTTGAATAATTTATTTTTTTTGCAAATTTCAAAAAATAATTATTGCATATATTAATTTTTTCTTTTTGTAAATTTTCAAAAAATAATTATTGCAAATATTAAAATTTGGTCACCCAATTTGACCTGCCACATAATTTGACCCACCATATAATACTCTTCATTCAATAACCACAAAAGATCCTTAAAAAGAGCACATGTCAAAATTGCTCTCTTTTGTAAGCTTTATGAAGAAATTATTGCAAGGAGATCAATTAAAGGAAAAAAAAAGAGTACAAGAAGATTAGAAGTCTTAGTTGATGATAAAAGAAATTTTTTGTTCTTGGTTGTGCTGTGCTTAAGCGGCAAGAAAAAGAAAATATATTCGGTGAGGGGTTAGAATTCCGCATCCAGCATTATTGATTTAAAAATTTAGGTGAAGGGATTCTCACTCAAAAAAAAAGAAAAAGACAACAAAATTGAAATTATTTTATATATGGATGATTAGGAATGAATGTAATTAGTCTAGAGCCGCGCTGATAGCAGAAATTTTAATAGAGGGGGGAGAATAGAAATGGAAACAAGAATTATGAAACGTCTATTCTTCGTTTCCAAAATTCCATTTTTATTTTGGCAATCGGATGGAAAAAATTGGAAACCGGATGAGTTACCCAAACACGTTTTCATTTTCTTCTAAAGAAAAAAATGAAAAACAGAAAATAAAATTGATAACAAACAAGCCCTAAAGTACAAATCAAGTGCTGTAAAAAATTTAAGACAGAGAAGATCCGGAGTCTAGAATTTGATCTTTCTAGTGTGTTCTATTTTACACTTAATCAGCATCATTGTTGAGGTAATAATACCTATAAGCCTACACATTCTATGTATAAAACCCCATGCATCCACCACCATCATGTCACCATCAATTTTTTTTTTTCAAAAGTTAGTCCAACTAGAGAATATTCGCGTGTTGAGCAAACATTTACAAAGTTTTTCTAACAATTGGAAGTCGTCTACTTTTTATTTTATTTTGTAGAATTCTAGTAAAAATATAAATATCATTTTTTTTAATAGTCAGAATCAAGCCAACTTTTATGGAGGGAATTTTTTAAAAATAATGACAAAACATAGTAAATTGAAAACTGTCAAAATTAAAAGTTGAAAGTCTTTCTTGATTTGTAAGTTTAAAAGTTTCATATTTTAGTTAAAATGAAACAAATACTTTTGAGAAAAGCTCACTTTTGCCCCCTGAACTTTTCAAAATTGTTTAACTTGCTCCCTCAACTTTTTTTTGCACACTTTCGCCCCCTAAACTCTTCCAAATGTTCAACTTGCCTCCTCCATCCAGTTAAATGCCCAGTCAGCAGTTAACTGATTGCGTGGCATGCTGACGTGGCAAATATATTGATTTTTTATTCCACGTCAGCAGCAGGCTCTTCCCTTTCTTCTCTTCGCTCCTGACTCTTCTCCTTCGCTCTCTTCTCCTTCGCTCCTTCGCTCTCCTCTGTCTCTGTCTCTCCTTCGCTCTCTTCTCTGTCTCTTCACGCCCCACTCGACGCCGCACGCCCATGCCCACGCCGCCGCCAGCCCTGACACTGGCAAATCTTGTTCGGAAAATTACCTTTCGTATCGGTTTTAAAAAATAACCGATATAAAACTCACATAATCAGCAACGGTTCCTTCAAACAACCGTTACAGAAGAACTTTTCGTATCGGTTTTCCAAAAATAACCGATACAAAATAGTAACGGTTCCTTCTAAAGAACCGTTACAGAATAAACACTTTTCGTATCGGTTTTCAAAAAATAACCGATACAAAATAGTAACGGTTCCTTCTAAAGAACCGTTACAGAATAAACACTTTTCGTATCGGTTTTCAAAAAATAACCGATACAAAATAGTAACGGTTTCTTCTAAAGAACCGTTACAGATTTACAATCGGTTCTTCCCAAATAGCTGCTTCATCGTCCCTTCACTTCGCGTGACCTCTCTGTCTCCCTGCTCTCTGTCTCGTCTCCTCTCTCCGCGCGACGCCAGACCCGCCGACGACGCCAGCCCACGCCCACGATAATAGCGAAGAAGAACCCCTAAATTTTATGTATCCATTGGATATGGAGCAAAGTCATTGTACCAAATTTGATCATCCGGGAGCTTCGGAATTTATGTGAAAATATAATCTTGCCCAGTTTACACCAAGCATTTAGTCTTGGTCCATAAATCTATTTTTTATACACCAGTCATCTTAAATCTTGACCATGCATTTATCATCAAAATGCCAAGAAAAAATAGGCTAATGTGGCTCATTTGAGTGAAAATACTGTAGCTAAGATGTCTTAGGATTATATATATTAATAAGGGATAACTCGTTCTTGCCCGAGATTTTTTAAATTTTTTAATTAAGGTTATAAAAGATATTATTTTGTTATATAATGAACTACTTGGTATTATATAATTGTATGTGCTTCTTTTGTAGAAACCTCTATAGTGGTATCTTTCATAATATAACTTTTGTATGCATAAACATGAAATTGCTACTATCTAAAACAAAGCTCATCCTTTTTATATAATATGAGCATATGTGATTTTTTAATTGCTTATATAAATGTATATACTCTTATTAACATTACAAAGTTTTTTATGATCAGTTCATTTTTATATATATTATTGAAACTCATTGCCTTGCTATTTTTTTTTCTTTGAGACAAATATCTTGCATATGGACATTGAAAACTATAATATGTGTACGTCGTCAATTGAAAATATCTGCACAATAAAATTAATGAAAATATCTAAAACGCGTACTTGGTTACAAAAGAATTGATTTTTCTTTTTAATGATTCATTATATACAAAGACAATGAAATTTCTATAAAACATTTCAGTAGTTGGATGAAAATAGTTGGTTTGCAATCCAATGATTAATAAAAAAATACTATATATTATGGAGATAGGAAAGTAATATAGGAAAGTAATATAGTTATATAATATAATTTTCTGGAGATGTGGAATAAGGATAGGAAAGTAATATAGTTATATAATATAATATTATGGAGATAACTCGCCCTTTGCTCGAGAGCTCTATATATTTTGTGAAATCTCAGTTCTAGTAAATTCTTTTAAATCTTTTTGGTTATTTTGTTTTTGTGTTAAATTCATTTTCAATATGTCGAATAATTAACGTTAATAAGCATGACCAGATATTCTGCAATTACACTTGTAGTGATAGCTATTCTGCACCCCCCCCCCACAATTTTATCAATATTAAATTTAGGCATTTGACAAGCTTAAAATATTTTAACACTTGTCACAATGTACATTTAGCTTAAAAAAGAAATTAATTTATACATAAATAATTAAATATATATGTTTGAAATATTTTGGTAATTGAAAATTATGAATTAATCTATTATATGAGTGTTGACATTTGTAAACAATGAAAACAAACATAATAAAAATACATGAAATATCATCAAAAAGTTAAAACATATCTCTTAATTTGTTAAATAAAAATTGTGAGTTTTGATAGCCATCTTAATCACATGTTGACTTTTTTTTTGGATTTTTTAATAAACTTTTAATTTTTTTTCTTGACTATTGTTATATTGAGAGAATTATCTAAACTGTCATGTCTAAAATTGAGCACTACAATTTTTAACAAAAAATATTTTTACTTAACTTAGAGTTTATAATATATTATATATTTTATAAAGATGTAGAATAAAATGGGGAGAATTGTGGTAGATTCATATTGGCCCATAAAAAATGTTACAAAATTACAATGGATGAGTGATATGAGACCTTGGATCAATATCTAAGAGTTGAAAATTTAAGAACTTATGTGGCAAATTATGGTGCAAGTAATGTAGAAAAGTACTTGCAAAACTATAATATACTAGAGAGGACCTTGCTCCGCTTTGGTATTAGATGGATTCTTTTTCAATAAATTAAAGTAAAATATATGAACAAACAATGCTGTAAATAAGCTCAGATTAACTTACTGTTACATGTAGTTCACACATTTGATGCATTTTAAATTTAGAAAATACACGGTACTTTTTCTACATTTTTTTTAAATTTTTTAGATATATAATTAATTATATCAGTTATATAATGTCCTAAGATTTTTTGAGATTCCCATATTGCCGTCTCCTTATCGTATTGGATACAACACATGTGCAACATAGCTCGTTACATGGTAGTCTATAAATTAAGTGCCACAAAATAATATGCCCATTCAATAATTATTTTAATGAATGAAAATGACTCGTTACATGGTAATCTATAAATAGGAAAAAGAGGAAAACAATAAAAACAATAATTAATCTCATATTAAAAAATACTATTTTTTTGTCTTAGGTTTTTCATTATTTATTATTTTAATGAATGAAAATGAAATAATTTTTTTATCTTAGTTTTTATTTATTTATTATTTAATGAATGAAAAATGACTTGTTACATGTTAGTCTATAAATTAAGTACCACAGAAAATATAAAAGGAACACATGCCAAAATGACATGTTGGGGCAGATGACATGTTATATGATATGACTCGTTATATTTGTGCTATGTTGCACCGATACGGATACGCGTGTCGTATCCGATACGATACGGACACGGCGATACGGCAATTTCAAAAAATCTGTAGACACGATACGTCTAATATATATATTATTATATTATTAATTATACATCTAAATATTTTAAAAATATAAAAAAATAACTAAATATGATAAAGAAAACGAAAAAAAAGAACGAGAGTGAGAAATTAGAAAAAAATCATTTTTTTAAATAAAGAAGAGATATGTTATCGTCTTTAGTTATACTTCTCATGAGTTATTTTCATTAATAAAAAAAGAAAAAATAATATTAAAAAAATAGGCTTTAAAAAGATCATTTTTAACAAAATAAATAAATTAATAAGCAAAAATGGAATTATAGAAAAAAATAAAAATTAAATTGGGATTTAAAACATTGGGCCGTGTCCTCAGCCGTGTCCCACCGTGTCCTGCCGTATCGGTGCCGTATCGGAGCCATGTCCGAAAGTCAACATATATTAAAATATTTTGATACGCCACGTGGCGTGTCCGAAACGTATCGGTACCGTATCCGTGTCCGATACGTATCCGATACGCGTACGGCTGATTTTTTGAAGTATCCGCGTAACATAGTATTTGTGTATTCAGAAATTGTCACAAAAGATCACAACTTTGGACACCTGTCAAGAGAAAACCAAATTACAAACTTTATAAATAAGAACAAGTATATGATAGGTTTCCTTAAACAACTCATAAAATGGGAGAGGGAGAACTAAAATTGTTGGGGGCATGGGCAAGTTCATATGTAATTAAAATAAGAATTGTCTTAAACCAAAAAGGCTTGAAGTATGAATACTTTGAGCAGGATCTAATAAATAAAAGCGAGCTTCTCCTCAAATACAATCCCGTTTATAAAAAGGTTCCGGTTCTTACCCACAATGATCAACCAATTTGTGAATCGTCTGTAATTTTGCAATACATTGATGAGTTTTGGTCTGCTATTGGACCACCTGTGCTGCCAGTTGATCCTTATGAACGTGCTATGGCTCGGTTTTGGGCAGCCTACATCAACGACAAGGTGTTTTTTTTTTAAATTCAAGATATTTTGTGTTTTGATTCTCATTAATTTGAATGTGATATAATTATGTTGTTATGTATTTTGGACTGCTAATTGAACATGAATCGTCCTATTTAGTCAATGTGCTAATGCTCGTACACAAATACTTCAGTAATTTGGAACAATTCTTTCTTTCCCTAATTGCTTGTATGCAATTGATGGAGCAGGGGATTGCGTCTTGGGTAGGCATACTCAAGGAGAGGACGGAGGAGGCAAAAGCAAACAAAATCATCGAGACCATGGCTGTGCTAGAGTTATTGGAGGAGGCATTCAATAAATGTTCTAAAGGAAAAGCTTTCTTTGGTGGAGACACAATCGGTTTTCTCGACGTGACTCTAGGATCCAACCTGGCGTGGTTAAAGGCGACAGAAAAGGTAATGAAACTCAAACTTCTCGATGAAGCCAAGTTTCCAAAGTTAGTGGAATGGACAGAGCGATTTCTCTCTGCCGATTGTGTGAAGGAGGTCATGCCAGAAGTGCAAAAGATTGAAGAATATATTACAACGACATGGGCTGCTGCTACTTCATCTAAGTGATGTTCTTTTTAGTCAATCCTTACTTGTTTGAGTGATCGATAAGATATTAATAAGTGATTATTTATGTGGATCTTGTAATGATCTGTGACGTGATTATGATATTTTGAATAAACAGTATTGTCATGTATGTTGTTTAATTAAGCATTATTCTAATAAGCTGAGCCTTCTAATCTGTTAAAGATATTTTTGAAATGTTCAGTAAAATATGAGCCTTTTGGTAAATTTGTCAAGAAATGAAAACCTTGGCGTAAGAGATTATGTCAGCAAGACAGCAACTAGAGTAAACCAAATCAAACCAGGTCAATAAAAGAACAGAGTTCTGACAAAAGTAACACATATATATTTTGATTAAACATGTAACCATATTTGGTTGACAAAAATTATAGTCTTAATAGAAAAAATAGTTTAGAGACCATAACAAAGAAAAACCAAAAAATGATTTTTCTTCAATTAAGAAGCAAATTTGTGACTAAATAAGTGCAGGGATGTAACACAGCTAAATTAGTGCTCTACTTTATGATTAATCATGCTCAGTAAATTATGTATAATTAACATGCAGTTATGCAATTTATTTTGGGAAATATATGTTGAATTATAATTTATTTTTTTGAAAATTTGGAGGAGGCTTAATTATCCTCCTTCCAAATGAATATTTTTATTATTACAAAGCAACATATTTTCTCAGTTAACTATTTAAATACATAATAATTAAATTATTTATAATCAGTTCATAGTGTTTTATATACAATTTTTACCTTAACAGATAGCCAATAATAGACTGACATATTTGTGGTTCCCATTTAAAAATAAATGAAAGTGAGATAACTAGATTCGTTTATGTGAAACTCCCTGAACTTAGTTTGTGAAAACCTAGACTTACTTTCAGCGGGTCCACATGTTCCAAAGCATCTACACTCCTTTCTCTTTAAACTTATGTTGCACGGATACGAATACGAATATTATATTCGATAAGATACGGATACGGAATACAACAAATCTCAAAAAATTTAGAATACAAATACGACTGTATATATCTATTTGTTAATTATATTTATATAAAATAATAATAAATTAATTAATTATAAAATAATCAACATTTCAAATTTAATACAAAAAATATATGAATGAAATTAAACACATACTTGATATTTAATTTAGTAAAAATTCAAGATTTGATTTAAGGAAAGTCAATTATTTCTTGACTTTCTCGGAAATTGATTTTTTTATTTATTTTTAATTATGTGAGTTGTAGACAAAATAAAGAATGTGACTTATAAAATACAAATAAGTTTTTTATTGGTTTGAATGTGGGTTCAAATTTTATTTATGGAATAAAAATGGTTAAAAAAGTATAATGAACCAAAATATATAGAGAAAAATATCTTAGAAGTATCTTGACAGAAGTATGCCAACCGTATCTCAGAAATATCACAGCCGTATCCTATCGTATCCTGAACGTATCAAAAAAAAATATTATTAAAATAATCGGATTCACCACGTGGCGTATCCAATATGTATCGGAGCCGTATCGTAGCCGTATCTGTATGTGTATCCGGTATCCGTATCGGATACCCTTCGTCTTTCTCTCTCTCTAGAGCCGACTTTCACCGCCTCTTCTCCCTTCACCAGGACTTACTTCAAATTTTTGTGGGACGTAGTATTTGATGAAAGGAGAAACTGAACCAGGCTAGGCTCCATATATATATATATATTTGTACATGCCATATATAATATATTATGAGAAATT
Organism: Juncus inflexus; assembly: GCA_024447665.1. Classification (NCBI taxonomy): domain Eukaryota; kingdom Viridiplantae; phylum Streptophyta; class Magnoliopsida; order Poales; family Juncaceae; genus Juncus; species Juncus inflexus. Next base: position 1,766,187 of record JAJHPC010000003.1, read on the forward strand.
ATATATAAATAGTTTCTTATGATTTTAATTAGAGGTGGCAAAATCTGACCCGACCCGAAAAACCCGCCCGACCGACCCGAACCCGAACCTGACCCGATCCGAAGATGTTGACAAGTCAACGGCCCGAAACCCGAATGACCCGAAACCCGAAGAACCCGAAACCCGAATGGCCCGAAACCCGAATGGTCCGAAACCCGAGCGGCCCGAAACCCGAACGGCCCGAAACCCGAATGGCCCGTAACCCGAATTACCCGAACCCGAACCCGAATGACCCGCCCAATTTTCGAAACCTGAATAACATGTAATGCAAGATGAATAACATGAAGCTGAATATTTGTGTGCTGGATTTTGCCATAATTATGGACTTTCTGTAATTTTACATTGAAAAAGTTGTATATCTACATGTGTTATGTGTATAATGATGATTTTTTAATTCTCACATCTTATGATATTAATTAATACATTAATGAATTAATATTTTTTAATAGAAAACTTGGTTTGTTATAGTGAACTCATTTTGTATAAATAACACATAACTAATAACAACATACAAAATTAATATTATATAATATCGTGCAATAAACAGGTCAACAACAAAATTAAACCAAGTTCGATTTTTTTTATTTTTTCTGATTTTTTATTTTTTTCGATTTTTTTCATTGCCCCTCTTAAATAAAAAATATAGTCAAAAATATCATATATAATAGATATATCCAAATGTAGATGATTATATTTTATTTGAATCTTTCCATATTTTTATAACTTAAAATTTTTTTTTTCATTTTATTACATTTTTTTAATTTAAAGATAATACTTTAAAAAAATCGATTCTCCGATTCAACTCGGCCGATTCCAATCGTAGTCGGATGATTCTCACTACACGACAAAGTGAACGAGTTAGATCCCGATTCCAATTTTAGGAACTATGAAAATTAAGTCGAATTTTCGATATTTCGTCTATCTATATACAAACTTGAATTGCTCAAAACACAGACCAAACTTTTTCGAAACACAGACCCGAATTACCCGAAATACAAACCCGAATGACCCATAACCCGATTGACCTGTAATCTGAACCCGCCTGACCCATAACCCGAATGACCCGAGACCCAAACGACCCGAGACCCGATCGACCCGAGACCCGAACAACCCGATACCCGAGCGACCCGATACCCGAGCGACCCGAGACCCGAACGACCCGTGACCCGAATGACCCGTGACCCGAACGACCCGAAACCCGAAATGACCTGACCCGAACCCGGCCCAACCCGCCCATTTGCCACCTCTAATTTTAATATATATTTTTTAATCAAATATGTATTTCTAAAGTTCACATTATTTTGTTTGTTCTCACAATCTATATATTGATACTTCACAGCGAGGTCTAAATTCTAATATATTGATAAATTAACTAAACAGTTCAAAATTCTTTGATGCCTTTATTCCGAGATATTATACCTTATTACATGAAATATCATAATTTTATCCTAACAATGGAATAGAATAGTTCCTTTTTTCATGTCTTAATTCCGAGATATTCCATCCATGTTCTTCTAGCTCTCTAATTCATTTTTCCACCATATTCCATGTGTGAAGAATACATAAGGGTGTAAAATGTTCGGATAATGCTCTTCCTATATCCGTATATGTATTTTTTTCAGATAAGGTACGATTTGGATATTAAACATATATGGATACGGTTCAGATATCTTGAATACGGATAAAAATATAAGTACATTTCGAATTGTTAAAACATATAATATAATATGTAATATAGAATGTTATATATATATATATTGTTGTTTTGTTGTAAATGCCCTTAGGCTATTTCATTAGTCATCAAAGTTCCTTACATGATACATTCTATGGATTTTCAAGTACATTGAATTTTCTAAATATATTTCTATTGAAAACCATAGAATACAGATAAAGGGAACATAAAACAATCTTAATATAACAAGTTCAAAAAAATTTCCTCGTTGCCACTTTTTTGCCGCCCCATCTGCTTCCAAGTTCTCTTCCCTAATAATATGTACAACTATTCCTTGCTTCAATAATTTCGTACAATTAAAATTTGGAAGTATATTCTCCAATCTAGCGTTCGGTCTGATGATTTGAGCGAGTTTGCCACCGTTATGTTGTCTGTGAGGAAAGTGCACGATCGAATACCACTATTTAGTACACGTTTAATACCTCTCATTTGAGTGTCTACTTCGGCTTCTAGGCGGAATAAAGTGGGGAGCTTGCCTCCATTTATTGGGGGGTTAAAAAAAATTCTTCCTACTGATTAATATTATTCAAAAAATTTCAGGAGCCCAATTTCATAGAGAGACATAAATTTCAAAATTTTCATCACTAAGTACTACTGATATATATTGTTTCGTTAAAATTTTGGGGGGTCATGCCTAGGGGTATTCATTCGGTTCGATTAATTCGGTTACCAAACCGAACCGAACCGGCCAATTTCGGTCAATTCGGTTCAGTTCGGTTCGGTTTCTGAATTAAAATTTCGCCCATTTATATTTATTTGATCTTAATTGCTTGATTATGCATACTAATATTAATTAGTATGATCATTATTTAGTTTAAAAATATTAATTTTGATGTAACATTGTTTAGATTTCTTGTGAATTCGGTTCAAACTGAATAAACCAAATTAAAATCCGGTTTATTCGGTTCGGTTCAAGTCTAGTTCGGTTCGGTTAAATTCGGTTTGGTCTTATTCGGTTTGGTTTGGACCGAACCGACCGAATGAACAACCTTAGCCATGCCCTCCCCCCCCCCAACCCGGTCTCTATAAAAGTCCGTCACATGCGGAGTTATGTATGGTTTGGACTCCATTGCTCTCTATAGTTTTTCAATCCTTCTTAATAACATAAGCGAGACCGGTTTGACGCGATTCTTTCCAAGATGCGTCTACATAATAAGAGAATTCCGTATTGTATTGTCTCGTTATCGTTTTTGGCAGTTGTGGATGGTGAATGATGGAATTCGGGATGGGCAGGTTTAGAGTCTCTCATGTTGTATTTCTAATTGCCAAATAAAGGACCTCCGTTGGTTGTAGGTATTTTTTTTGAATACCTTGTCATTCCTCTTGACCCATGTAACCATAGTATGTTTGCGAATAGCTGTAACATGTTACTTTTAAGGTGTTCAACTAAATGTATTAAGACCTCTTTAATATTTGGGTATTCAAATTTCTCTGTTTTTAAGGCTAGGGGTGAGGCAAACCGTATCATTCGAGAGTGTTCACATAGGAAGAAAAGATATAATGAAACTTATATAAATATGGAATAATTTCTTGAGTGTAAGAGAGAAAATCATGGAGTGATTAGTAATTTGGAGACATTGATTGTTATAACTGTTTATAAAAAAAAAAAAAAAAATAGAGAGAAACAGAGGAAATGAAGGTCAAAGACCTGCTTGTTGAATGGCCCTTTTCACACGATAAAAATTATATCAAGATTAATTAAACGGTGGATTTTATAAAAGAAATAATACCATTGAACTTAACCCTCTCTCTCTCGTTAACTCAACACTATTATCTTTCTTATCTAAATAGCAAGAAAGAAAGGCAGAGAGTGAGAGGAGAGCCGTAGATAGAGAGAAAGGGCGAGTAGGGACGCGCCAAGTAGAGCGAAGGTCGGGTCGGAGGCCGGCATCACCGGAATTCACATACCGAAGAAAGACGAGTCTCTAAAATCATAAAGCTTGAGCTTTTTGAGGTAATTAGTTGAATTGAGCCTTTAATCTTGATGCTATGTCTATTACTACCATTAAAATCGGATCAAAAGCTCGGGATAATGGAACGCTAGATTTTGGGGCTAAGTCGAAATTGAGTAGAGAGATGGGGAATGAAATTTATGAGTTGAGATATGAACCGAGAGTGGTCCGAGCTTCTGATTGGTGGCGTTCCGGCCATCTATTGGTCATATTATTAGGGAAAGAGAGAAGCTCCATTAGAGCTCGGTTTTGGGAAGGAAGAAACGAAAGAGAAGAAGGAGAGGCGAAAGAGGAAGAAAGGAAGAAAGAGAATTAAGGTGCTTGTCTTATCGGGTCGGGTTCAATTCTTAACGGGTCGGATACGGGTCGGATTTAATATCCATTAAATAAATATCCAATAAGCTTTAATTAAAATCTGGATTGGGCCGAGTTTAATGGGCTAAAATAATTTAAGTGGATTTTAATAGTTGTTGGGCTGAAATATTAATGGGCTGGATTAATTATTAGTTAGTGAAGTAGGCTGAATATTATTTAGAGTTGGGCCATGTTTAATTAAATTAAAATGAATTAGGCCTTCTACTTATAATGATCCAATTAATTAATAGTTGGATTAATAAGCTTTTAGGCCAAGATAAAATACATGGCTGAGTGTTTGAGTATTTAGTTATTTTATTTTATTCAGTAGGTAGTTGTAGTAGCTATCGGTAGAATTAGGTCAGTTTTAGACTGACGTGTCTGATCAGTAGAATTGAATTCAGTAAAATATTCATAACTTCTCCATTCAGTATCCGTTTTCAGTGTTCTTGTAGTCGTTGGAATATTTATTCCGAGGCGGTTTTAATGGTAGTAATTAAAATATATTATTATTTATTTATTTATTTATTTTTCAATATTATATAAATGTAGTTATTTCAGTAGAATATGTAGTTAATGGTAAATCTTGTGGTATAAATGGTAATGGAGAAAAATATTATTTTTATACAAGTGGATGAGGAAGACACATGTACGGACATTTTTAGTGGGCCTGGTACCAGAGAGTGATTTTCGGCTAGCTACCGAAACTTACAAACTGTCAGACGTGACAGTACGGTCTCTTCGGGTGGTTAGAGGGGGCGTGTTTCCACCGTGGCATAGTTGGAGACACCACTCTCGTGTGGTTGAGAGTGCGACGGACCGACTTATCTCAAGTAGATCCGAGATTGCGATCTATGAGTGGGTCCCGTGTGGTTGCCAACCTTATCGTAGTTTTTAAATATACTTATATGTATATTTTCAGTAGTACTACTTATAATATTACAAAAGTAGTAATTTTTGTAGTAAGTGGTAGTTCTTATAAGTGGTGCCAGTGTTCCGTAGAAGTGTAGTATTTATCATTCCAATAGGGTAGTAGCTGTAGTAGTGGATAATATTTTATTATCTGACTTTTCTGACGCTCAGCCAATATTTCCAGGTAGCGCTTGAGGCAGGAGGTGGTGGCATACGTAGATTCTTTTGAGAGCGTAGCAGAGAGCGCCAGCATTAGTGTATATTTTTATCTAGTAGTCATAGTTGTATTTATAGTATGTAGATCTTGTTTTTACTTTTACGTGGTGAGATGTGACTTGTATTGTTTTGACTCTGCTATTGCTCTATATGTATATCTATATGTGTTGTGCATGATAATTTTGGGTCGTGACAACTCTTTTGGTATAAGAGCAATGGTTCTATTAGACCTGCAGATGTCTTAACATTCAACCGTAGAAATCTTTCTAATTAAGTCTTAATTGACTTTAGGTAGTGAAAATGCCACCGAAGCAGAAATTGAAGAAGGTTGCCTCAGTTGGCGCAGGAAGTTCGGGAAATCTTGGGAACGAAAAGGCTGTAGGTGGTGGAGATGAAGTACGTGGGTCCCATTTTGAGTCGGATTTATTTCGGGAGATACTAGAGCAGCAGCAGAGAACGAATGAGACATTAGTTCAGCTGATGAGGCAGCAAGGCTCGCAGCCGCCACAGCAACCAGCACATCCTCAGGCTCGTCGTAGTAGTAGTGGTGGTGGAGGATCTAGTAGTGGAATGAATGAGAGGTTGAGTCAATTTAAGAAGTTGGGTCCGAAGCCGTTCTTTGGTACGACCGATCCAACTAAGGCGTATGAGTGGATTCGTCATTCCGAAAAGACACTTGAGGTGATCGAGGCGACTGATGCGGAAAAGGTGAAGTTTGTTACCTTTATGTTAGAAGGGAATGCGGATCATTGGTGGTCTATGAAGCAGCAATCATTGGGTAATACTGTTGATTGGAAGGGTTTTAAAGGTGCATTTTTCGAGCAGTATTATCCATATTCGCTTCAGGAGAAAAAGGGACAGGAGTTTGCTAATTTGGCACAGGATGATATGTCTGTGTTGGAGTATGAGAGGAAGTTTACTGAGTTGTCCCAGTTTGCACCACATGATGTAAGTAATGAAGCACAAAAGGTGTCGAAATTTGTTCGCGGGTTACGTCCTGACATAAAAGGGAGAGTGCGTGCTTTTCAGTGTAGTAGTTATGCGAGTGCAGTGGATAAGTCGGTTTTGGCCGAATGTGATGTTGAGGAGATTAAGCAGTATGAGTGGAGGTTGGAGAGGGGGAAGTATGAGATAAGAGCGCCACGTGTACAGTTCAAGTCACCTGGTAGGAGTTTCAAGAAGCAAAAGCCTCTTCCACCAAAGAGGGACGATGTGGTCAAGCCACAACCTGATCAGTCTAGTTGTCATTTCTTGTGGTAGGACCGGCCATTGGTCCAAGACGTGTCCTTTTGGGCAACCGGTGTGTTATTATTGTTATCGTCCAGGACACCTTGTAGTTAATTGTCAGAAGAGGAAGCAGCAGCAGAAACCTGTTCCCGCACGCACCTTTGCCCTGAATAATCGGGATGCTCAGGCTTCAGGTTCGATTATCCATACCGTAGTTAATATTTGCGATATTCCTACTAGTGTGTTGATAGACCCTGGTTCGACGCATTCTTTTGTGTCTATTTTGTTTGTGACAAAGTTGGGTAGAAGTCCAGAACCTCTAGATAATAGTCTTTTAGTAGGCACTCCTATGGGAGAATCTTTATTAGCGGAGTTAGTGTTTAGAGGTTGCGTGGTGAAAATTAGGGAGCAAGAATTGCTAGTCGATTTAGTCATCCTAGATTTTCAGGATTTCGATGCCATACTCGGTATGGATTGGTTATCCTCTTATCATGCCACAGTAGATTGCTTTCGAAAGGTCGTTACGTTCAATCCAGTAGGGCAGCCACCATTTCAGCTTGCAGCGGCAGGAGAAACTGAACATGTAGTTTTGTCGGCAATTCACGACACGCACTTATCCGACAAGAGTGCTCAACACCAATTGGTAGTAGAGTCGGATAAAACAAAAGGACCGACAATTGAAGAGATACTAATTGTTCGTGATTTTCCTAATGTATTTCCGGATGATTTAATCGGTTTACCACCGGATAGGGAAATCGAGTTTACAATCGAGTTAATGGCTGGCACGACACCTATTTCGAAACAACCATATCGCATGGCGCCAAAGGAGTTAGAAGAATTAAAGAAGAAATTGCAAGATTTGCTCAATAAAGGTTTCATTCGCCCGAGTGTGTCACCTTGGGGAGCACCCGTATTATTTGTGAAAAAGAAGGATGGTTCATTGCGACTCTGTGTTGATTACCGACAACTTAACCAAGTTACGGTAAAGAATAAATACCCACTTCCGCGAATCGATGATTTGTTTGATCAACTTCAAGGCTCGACGATTTACTCGAAGATTGATCTTCGGTCAGGTTATCATCAGTTAAAAATTAGGAAGGAGGATATTCCTAAGACAGCATTTCGCACGAGATACGGTCATTATGAATATTTGGTGATGTCGTTTGGTTTAACGAATGCACCCGCAGCTTTTATGGATTTAATGAATCGTGTTTTTCACGAGTATTTAGATCGGTTTGTTATTGTCTTTATTGACGATATTTTGATTTACTCGAAGAGTCGAGAGGAGCATGCGATGCATTTGAGGCTTGTGTTGGAGGTTTTGAGAAAGGAGAAGTTGTATGCGAAATTAAGTAAATGTGAATTTTGGATTAATGAGGTATCTTTTCTTGGACATGTAATATCAGGTGAAGGTATCTCTGTGGATCCAAAGAAAGTAGAAGCGGTTCTCAACTGGAAACAGCCTAGTAGTGTGACAGAAATACGTAGTTTTCTTGGTCTCGCAGGATATTACAGAAGATTTGTGGAGGGTTTTTCGAAGATTGCGTTACCGCTGACACGCTTGACTCAAAAGAAGGTGAAATTTATTTGGGATGAAAATTGCGAAAAGAGTTTTGCGGAATTAAAGGCGAGATTAACTAGCGCACCAGTGTTAGTTATTCCTTCTGGTGGAGATGGTTTCGTAGTTTATAGTGATGCTTCGTATTGCGGTTTAGGATGCGTACTCATGCAAAATGGCAAAGTAGTAGCATATGCATCGCGTCAATTAAAGGAGCATGAAAAGAATTATCCGATGCACGATTTAGAATTAGCTGCTGTTATTTTTGCGTTAAAAATTTGGAGGCAATATATGTATGGTCAAAAGTTTGAAATCTTTACTGATCATAAGAGTTTGAAATATTTATTTACGCAAAAAGATCTGAATATGCGACAAAGGCGTTGGATGGATTTCTTGAAGGATTATGATTGTAGTATTAATTATCATCCCGGAAAGGCGAATGTAGTAGCAGACGCGTTAAGTAGAAATGTAGTAAGTTATAGCGCGCATATTTCAGTACGTAGATGGAATTTGATTTCAGCTCTTGGTGATTTAGGATTGAAAATTTTACCTGGGCAATCGTATGGATTTTTATCCGTTATATGGGCGCAATCCGAATTGGTAACAAGAATCAAAGAAGCGCAGCCGAATGATTCTTATTTACAGTTAGTGCGCGATGACTTGGCTCATAATGAGAAATCAAAATTTCAAATCGCGAATGACGATACGGTTAGGCTTCATGGACGATTGTGTGTAGCTAATAATCATGAGTTGAGACAAAAATTACTTAATGAAGCTCATAGATCAAAGTTTGCGATTCATCCCGGAAGTAATAAACTGTATCGAGATTTGCGTCAGCACTACTGGTGGGAAGGAATGAAAAGAGATATAGCTGAATTTGTTTCTAAATGTTTAGAATGTCAACAAATAAAGGCGGAACATAAACGACCTGCAGGATTATTACAGAATCTGGAGATACCAGAGTGGAAATGGGAGCATATCACCATGGATTTTGTGACGGAGTTACCAAGAACGAGAAATGGCCATGATGCAATTTGGGTGATAGTCGATCGTTTGACAAAGTCGGCTCATTTTATCGCAATCAAGCAAACTGACAAGCTCGATAAATTGGCGGAGTTGTATGAGAAAGAGATCGTGAGATTACATGGAGTACCTGTTTCGATCATTTCTGATCGGGATCCTCGATTTACTTCCACATTTTGGAAAAATTTGCACAAGGTACTCGGTAGGCGTTTGCATTTTAGTTCAGCGTATCATCCTCAGACAGATGGTCAATCTGAGAGAACAATTCAGACGCTAGAAGATTTATTGCGAGTTTGCGTGTTAGATTTTGGGGGTAGTTGGGATTCACATCTACACTTGACAGAATTTGTTTATAACAATAGCTATCATTCGAGTGTTGGAATGGCTCCTTATGAGGCACTTTATGGGAGGAAGTGTAGATCGCTAGTAAATTGGTATGAGGTGGGCGAGAAGAAATTTCTCGGACCGGATATGATACAAGAAGAGGAGAAGAGAGTGCAGTTAATTCGTCAAAGATTATTAACCGCACAAAGTAGGCAGAAAAGTTATGCAGATAAGAAGCGTCGACAAATTAAATTTGAGGAGGGAGAGCATGTGTTTTTGCGAGTATCACCTACAAAAGATGTTACGCGTTTTGGAAAGAAAGGCAAGTTATCGCCTAGATATATAGGTCCATTCGAGATACTGGAGAAGATTGGACCGGTAGCGTTTAGGCTTGCTTTACCTCCAGGTTTGGCGGGTGTGCATAATGTTTTTCATATTTCAATGTTAAGGAAATATGTACCGGATGCGTCACATGTACTTGCTCCACCAGTTTTTGAGTTGAGAGAGGATGCGACGTATGTTGAGAAGCCAGTAGAGATTTTAGATCGGAAGGAACATGTGTTAAGAGATAAGGTTATAGCGCTTGTTAAAGTGCGTTGGCAGCACCATTCTCCTCGAGAGGCGACATGGGAACGTGAGGAAGAAGTGAAGGAGAAATATCCGGAACTTTTCATATCGCAGGTACGTAGAATTTCGAGGACGAAATTTCTATAAGGAGGGAAGAATGTTATAACTGTTTATAAAAAAAAAAAATAGAGAGAAACAGAGGAAATGAAGGTCAAAGACCTGCTTGTTGAATGGCCCTTTTCACACGATAAAAATTATATCAAGATTAATTAAACGGTGGATTTTATAAAAGAAATAATACCATTGAACTTAACCCTCTCTCTCTCGTTAACTCAACACTATTATCTTTCTTATCTAAATAGCAAGAAAGAAAGGCAGAGAGTGAGAGGAGAGCCGTAGATAGAGAGAAAGGGCGAGTAGGGACGCGCCAAGTAGAGCGAAGGTCGGGTCGGAGGCCGGCATCACCGGAATTCACATACCGAAGAAAGACGAGTCTCTAAAATCATAAAGCTTGAGCTTTTTGAGGTAATTAGTTGAATTGAGACTTTAATCTTGATGCTATGTCTATTACTACCATTAAAATCGGATCAAAAGCTCGGGATAATGGAACGCTAGATTTTGGGGCTAAGTCGAAATTGAGTAGAGAGATGGGGAATGAAATTTATGAGTTGAGATATGAACCGAGAGTGGTCCGGGCTTCTGATTGGTGGCGTTCCGGCCATCTATTGGTCATATTATTAGGGAAAGAGAGAAGCTCCATTAGAGCTCGGTTTTGGGAAGGAAGAAACGAAAGAGAAGAAGGAGAGGCGAAAGAGGAAGAAAGGAAGAAAGAGAATTAAGGTGCTTGTCTTATCGGGTCGGGTTCAATTCTTAACGGGTCGGATACGGGTCGGGTTTAATATCCATTAAATAAATATCCAATAAGCTTTAATTAAAATCTGGATTGGGCCGAGTTTAATGGGCTAAAATAATTTAAGTGGATTTTAATAGTTGTTGGGCTGAAATGGGCTGGATTAATTATTATTTAGTGAAGTAGGCTGAATATTATTTAGAGTTGGGCCATGTTTAATTAAATTAAAATGGATTAGGCCTTCTACTTATAATGATCCAATTAATTAATAGTTGGATTAATAAGCTTTTAGGCCAAGATAAAATACATGGCTGAGTGTTTGAGTATTTAGTTATTTTATTTTATTCAGTAGGTAGTTGTAGTAGCTATCGGTAGAATTAGGCCAGTTTTAGACTGACGTGTCTGATCAGTGGAATTGAATTCAGTAAAATATTCATAACTTCTCCATTCAGTATCCGTTTTCAGTGTTCTTGTAGTCGTTGGAATATTTATTCCGAGGCGGTTTTAATGGTAGTAATTAAAATATATTATTATTTATTTATTTATTTATTTAATTATTTTTCAATATTATATAAATGTAGTTATTTCAGTAGAATATGTAGTTAATGGTAAATCTTGTGGTATAAATGGTAGTGGAGAAAAATATTATTTTTATACAAGTGGATGAGGAAGACACATGTACGGACATTTTTAGTGGGCCTGGTACCAGAGAGTGATTTTCGGCTAGCTACCGAAACTTACAAACTGTCAGACGTGACAGTACGGTCTCTTCGGGTGGTTAGAGGGGGCGTGTTTCCACCGTGGCAAAGTTGGAGACACCACTCTCGTGTGGTTGAGAGTGCAGCAGACTGACTTATCTCAAGTAGATCCGAGATTGCAGTCTATGAGTGGGTCCCGTGTGGTTGCCAACCTTATCGTAGTTTTTAAATATACTTATATGTATATTTTCAATAGTACTACTTATAATATTACAAAAGTAGTAATTTTTGTAGTAAGTGGTAGTTCTTATGAGTGGTGCCAGTGTTCCGTAGAAGTGTAGTATTTATCATTCCAATAAGGTAGTAGCTGTAGTAGTGGATAATATTTTATTATCTGACTTTTCTGACGCTCAGCCAATATTTCCAGGTAGCGCTTGAGGCAGGAGGTGGTGGCATACGTAGATTCTTTTGAGAACGTAGCAGAGAGCGCCAGCATTAGTGTATATTTTTATCTAGTAGTCGTAGTTGTATTTATAGTTTGTAGATCTTGTTTTTACTTTTACGTGGTGAGATGTGACTTGTATTGTTTTGACTCTGCTATTGCTCTATATGTATATCTATATATGTTGTGCATGATGATTTTGAATCGTGACATTGATATTGCACTTTTGTTTGATGATTATGTTTAAGATTTTTGGGGCCATTTTCTCGTAGGCTGAGGGTCATGAGAAACAATTGGGCCCCGTGGTTTATTAATGTGAGTCATGTGATTTTTAACCAGTCCAAGACCACATAGAAATCTCATGTTGTTACATTTACCCAGGTCTAGTTGAGTCGGTTTAACGGATTCTAAATTCAGGATTCTCAGTAATACCAGACTCTTTGACGGCTTTAGCGAGATTTTTGGTTAGGTTATTTTTCGTTTTACCCCTTACTTTTTCTTAATTGGATTTGCTGTAAACCCATTAAAAAAGGTTACAGTTTTGTGTTGTATTTTGGACCTTCTTAAACCATAGTTTGCAATTTTAATACTTTGAGGGGCTCCTAATAATTTTTTTGACCTTTTGACTCTGGAAAGGATTAGAAGAAGATAAGGAGGATAAGACATGTTTACCTTTTGTAGTAGGTGCCTTGGTTTGAATTATTTTGAATAGTAGCATTATTTTGAAGAATAATTAATCAGATAGCATGATTTTTAAAATATTTGGGTAGGTAGCACTTCCGCCAGATCTTCTGGCGGAACTAAAGTAGTTCCTCCAGAGGGTCTGGCGGAACTAGGGAATTTTTTTTTTTGCTAATCTCGGCCATTTGGCACCCTTAAACAGCCTTAATTAATGAAAAAGGCTAGTTCCGCCACCACATCTGGCGGAATTAGGTAAAATTTAGTTTTGGCCCAATTTAGACGGTGAAATTGGCCCAAAAATGACGAAAATATAGGTTCCGCCAGACCCTATGGCGGAACTATTTAGTTCCGCCAGTGGGTCGGGCGGAACTAGACAATTTTCCCAACTTACAATCGGACCCAAAAAGCCAAAAAATGGTCTAGTTCCGCCAGACCTCACCGGCGGAACTATCTATTTTCTAGCTAGTTCCGCCAGACGGTCTGGCGGAACAAGACCATTATGTTGGACTTGCCATCCGACCCAAAAAGCTGGCGGAACTAACTAGTTCCGCCAGTAGGTCTGGCGGAACTAGCTAGTTCCGCCAGTGGGTCTGGCGGAACTAGACCATTTTCCCAACTTACAATCTGAACCAAAAAGTCCAAAAAAATGGTCTAGTTCCGCCAGATACTCTGGCGGAACTATCTATTTTCTAGCTAGTTCCGCCAGATCCTCTGGCGGAACTAGACCATTTTCCCAGCTTACGATCTGACCCAAAAAAATTTCAAAATTTAGCGTTTAGTAACGGTTTTTTAAAAAAAACCGATACTAAATATTAGATCTGTATTGGTTTTTATCAAACAACCGTTACTAAATCGGGAATTTTTTTTTCATTTAGTAACGGTTTTTGTATGAAAACCGTTACTAAATCTGACTTTTAGTAACCGTTCTTCCCAAAAAACCGTTACTAAATGCAGTTAGTAACGGTTCTTCCAACAAAAAATTTCAAAATTTTGCGTTTAGTAACGGTTTTTAATAAAAAATCGATACTAAATATTAGTACTGTATCGGTTTTTATCAAAGAACCGTTACTAAATCTGACTCTTAGTAACGATTTTTTCCAAAAAACCGTTACTAAATGCCTTTAGTAACGGTTCTTCCATAAAAAACATTACTAAGTGGAAAAAAAATTTAGCTATTTTTTAGCTAGTTCCGCCAGACAGTCTGGCGGAACTAGCTAGAAATAGCTAGTTCCGCCAGTGGGTCTGGCGGATCTACCCACTGCGTTTTTTTAAACCCGAATTTAAACCCTCATTTTAACCCTACCCGTCCGTTCGAAAAAAGAAGAGAAAAATTTGTGGGCGAAATTTCATGCGATTTGAGAGGAAATTAAAGGAGAAAGAGGGGAGAAATTAAAGGAAGAGAAAGAGAAGTTAAAAAGAAGAAGAAATATATAAGTTATTTTGTTTGATTTTGAGTTTTGATTAGTTATTTTTGTTGATTTGGTTGAATTGAAATAAGTTTTGATTGAGTGAAATTAGTGCGAAATATGTATGGATTTAGTGAGATTAGTTTGAAATTGGTTTAAATAGGTTGATAGTATTGAAATTTGTTTGAATTTTTGTTGATTTCTTTAGAGAAAAATAAGAAGAAGAAGAAGAAGAAGAAGAAGAAGAAGAAGGAGTACATATTTCGTCAAATTTATTCGGTATGAAAAAAATTTGTAATTATTTTTTATTACTTAGTTATTTTAAAGAAAAATATAATATAAATTTATTTAGTAGTATATTTATTTATAGTAATTGTGTATGGTTTTTTTTAAAATATACAATTTTTTGTATTAAAAAAAATAGAATGAAGCAATTTGTTTATTTTTGTGTTAAATAGTATGTTTACTTACTAATGTAAAAATATATTGTTTAATTATTATTTATATTTAAAATTTTTTTTTATATAGGGATGTCATCTAGAGGCGGATCTAGTCGGGGCGGATCTAGTCGTGCGGATCGGGGGAAGGCTCCTATAGTTGAGCCAGAAGGTCCGGTATATCGTCCGTTGAACGAATTCCAGGATGATCACAGAACCGTATGTTTCAGCCAACCGGACAACACCAAGGCTAAAGCAAAAGGGGGTTTCCGATACAGGCAACATCATATTAATGTATTGTATATAAAATTATTTCTATATATCTATTTATTTAATTATGTAAAAATAATGTACTTATATGTTTCGTTTCCGCAGGGTGCCATGGAATGTTCAGTTCGAGCCATATTTTGCGAGTGCGTGTTTGTTACAAACGCAGAGAATCGGTTATATACCAATCGATGGCATACTGATAACCGCTCTACAGGAATGGTGGAGAAAAGAGACACATACGTTCCACATGCCGCACGGAGAAATGACCATAACGTTAGAGGATGTTTCATGCTTGTTGGGGTTGCGGGTGGATGGCAAGCCACTTTGTGTGAAGAACAACGGTATTAATTTGGCAAATAAAGCCGGGGAACTACTCGGAAAAACACCCCCCCAAGAGATGTTCAGAGGATTAGGAAATAAGAAAAGCAACGTGTTGGTAAAAAAAAAATGGTTCATGGAGAATTTTGCCGATTTGGAGTGTGATGCCCCCATATTACGAGTCGAGCAATATTGTAGAGCTTACATGATCGGATTTTTTTCCGACATTTTATTTACGGATCCGAATGGGAACAGTTATTCGCTCATGCCCCTGGTACTTTTACAAGAAATGAATAATTTGCATGAGTGGGCATTTGGGAGTGGGGTACTTGCATACCTGTACAAGAGAGCTGTGCAAAAGTACAGGTCCCGATCGGAAAAATATGGGAGGTTGCATCTTATTATTACAATTATGGGATTGGCTACATTTTGCGACCGGAAGACCAAGAGTTTCATTGAACCCGGCAAGATTGAATATCTACGACGATCCGGATTACAATGATACGGTTGGCATGCTCTGGAGAGATGCAAGAGTTAAAGAGGAACCGTCGACTACTCATTTGTGGGCGAACCGCGACATGTTAGACAGCATCCTTCAAAGTGATATCTTTTGGGCACCTTACGAACCATACCGCGATCGGCTACCGCCCATTTGTCAGGAAGAAAGAACTACGACACTACTCAGTGTGCCGTTGATTTATTTCCGGATCGTCGAGCGTTATCGTCCTGAGAGGGTGATGCGACAGTTCGGGTATCGGCAAAAAATACCCCCGAAAATACCTGAAGCCGACAAAATTGCCGACAAAGAATTACGCGACCTGACGAATTTTAAGGGAAACGATTGGGGTACGATTCACAAGAATTGGATTACACGTTGGAACGATAAATGGTATTGGTATTCGCAAATGGAACCCCTGGAGCCGTATACCCCTCTGGATTATGATGGTTACATGAGCTGGTATTGGCAGAATTCTGATCCGTTGGTGCAGAGCAGCATTTCGCACGGTTCGAGCACATACCGCCCCATGGTCCCCGAAAAAAAATTAGCGGTAAATTTTTGTAATATTTCTAAAGTTAAATTTAGAATTATAAATTTTTTATTTTTTTTAATATTTTAAGGCACAAACTGCCATGGAGGGAGCTCATATAGGTTTCAGAATGCTCCGAGAATTTGGTGCAAATATGAGGGCGGAAGTAAGGGACGGCGTCAGAAAATGGTTGGGATGCCAAAAACTAATTTGTACTCGGCTTAATGAGTATCCCGGCGATACCGAGTGGGATGTGCTCAACGAACCGAGAGCAGATGCGGGAGGAGAAGACGTCGCCGCCTCACTCGATGCAGACTCGGAACCAGGCGAGAGGGAGAGGAAGAGGAAGAGGACGCGGCCGTGGTGCACGCGGCAGAGATGTTTAGGGTTTATGTTAGTGTTGTAGGGTTTATGTTTTGTGATTTGGACTACGTTATGGTTTATGTGTTTGGGGTTTAGGGGTTATGTTTGGGGATTTGCATTATGTTGCGGATTGTTTGTTTGATTTTTTAGGGTTTATGGTTTATTGAGATTGTTTTAACTTAAGCATTACAACTACTCAACAATAAATAAAACAAACTAAATAAAATAAACAAAATGAAAACAAACTAAATAAACCAAACTACGGTCCATTGTAACGGTCTTCACCCATTTGTGTGCACTTTCGTTTAGTGTGTCCTGGTAATTTGCAGACGCTGTAATTGATTACACGCTTTTCTTTGTTCATGGTGTCCATACTGTTTTGGATTCGGAACTCCTGCCTTCTTCCACGTTTCATCCTTCCGTTAGCATTTGTCCTTATAAGTTTATCACCAGGAAATAAATTGTAATTACAAATTTCTATGCGTGGCGTCCATTGTGATTTTTCCTTTATAGGATAGAAACTTTTTTCATACGTACGTTTCAAATTATCCAAGGAATAACACGGATGAATGAAAACTTCGCTAGATATAACTTTGCGTATACAAACTGCTATGACGTGCGAACACGGGTAGTGGTATATCATAGGTTTCTTGACACTCGCATTTTCCTTCGTTGATATCCACTCGCCATTTCTTTCTCGGAATTCCGATACCACTCGTCGAACGCCGGGCTTGCGTAAGCACCTGATAAATACCTTGCTCTAAGTTGTAGCAAGTGACTTCATGCCTAGCAGCCTTAATGCGTCTACGTTCCATTTTTAACATCACTATATCCGACCAATTCTTTTCCCTCATATCAGCAGCCGCCCGATATCTCACGTGATAACAATTTAACTTATAAAATGTCGCTTCCACAATTGCCGTAACAGGTAGTTTTCTTATACCTTTGAAAACAAAATTCATCACTTCGGCGTTATTGCTAGTTGGTATGCCCCACCGACGACCTTCAGTATCGTACGAAATCGCCCAATTTGATTTATTTATCTTTTGTAACCAATCGGTCGCTGAACTATCTTTTTTTTTCCATTTTTTCTCATATTTTATTAAATTTATATTTGTTGTGTGCACGTACTAATCCTTGAATCATTGGAACCACTGTTTTGTCTGTTACAGCATTACTGAAATTTGCTTGAAGATGCCGCATACAATAACGATGATAACCATAAGGTGGCAGCCACCTTCTCACTCTCATTGCGCTAATTATGCCAGCATGCCTATCCGAAATAATGCAATACATATTTTCTTCTCCGAGAATATCACGCAAACAATTAAACAACCACCCCCATGTCTCATTCTTCTCCCTATCAACTAAAGTAAAAGCTAAAGGAAATAACTGACCATTTGCGTCGGTACCAATCGCCGTCGCAAAAAGTTCCTTGGTATTTTCCGGTTAGAAATGTTCCATCTACTGTTATGACGGGCTTGCAAAATTGAAAACCATGTAGTGATGGGCCAAATGCCCAAAATAGACCTTCGAACTCCAACTCACCATCTCTATTTGGGGCACCAGTTTTAAATGTATACAAAGTACCAGGATTTGTTGAGGTTATTGCCGCCATCAACTCAGGGAGCAAATTATAAGCCTCCCTCCAACCCTCAAATAAGAATCGAAACGCGTGTTGTTTTGCATGCCAAGCCTTCCAATACGATATGGTATATTCAACCTTCAATTTAACGGCTTCTATTATGGTTACAGGTTTAACATCTAAATCCGCTCTTACGATATCTAGAATTATCCCCCCAACAAGCACACTCGTTAACTGTTTGTGGTCTCTTCTAGGTGTTTGGTTAATACATACGTGTGGTTGTCTAAATGTTTTAATCTCCCATAAATTATTTTTTTTATTAATCGAAGCGTGTATCCTCCAACTACATCCTCTAGTACCTTCATCTTTAAGCTTGCATATCATAATATATCTCGTTTTATTCGAGTGGTCTACTTCTATTTCTCGGTGATGCTTCACACTGTATGCTCTTACAGCTGATTGTAGTTCTGATTTCGTTTCAAATGTACGTCCCTTATACAATATTTCATCATCATGTTCATTCACATTCATGCCAGATAAGACATCATTTCTCGCATATTCCCACATTAAACTATCTTTGAATTCAGCAGCCGGCGCATCACCGAAAGTACC
Source organism: Juncus inflexus (assembly GCA_024447665.1). NCBI lineage: Eukaryota > Viridiplantae > Streptophyta > Magnoliopsida > Poales > Juncaceae > Juncus > Juncus inflexus. The sequence goes on from JAJHPC010000003.1 coordinate 1,784,781, forward strand.
TACACTAACCATCTCACCCTCTTCCGTATATATAAATCCCGTCTGATGGTTCACTCTCTCCATTTCTTCATCGCCATCTCCATAAATTTCTTCCTCGTCCTCTGACTCCATTTCGGGTTCCTCATCTAATTCATTTTCATCATCATCATCATCATCATCTATTTCGGGAAGTACATTATTTCTCACACGTGCCATATCAAAGGTCGCAAACGGGTCCTCATTCGCATTTTCAATATTTATTTCATTTTCAACGGGTTCTAATATCTCATTTTCATCTGCATTTGGAATTACATTTGATCTACTACTAGTGCCTATCTGATATTCTTTATTTTGGACGCGATCAACATATATTTCTAATTCCTCCATCCCAACCCTTATGACGCGCTCCGCAAAATTAATCAATTGTGTATTATTCATAATTTTCACTAACCTATAATGCCAAATTCCTTTCTTAAGGGAAGGAAGCCGACCTCGGATTAAAAGAATATCATTATACGACCAACCGAGATTCTCATAAATTTCGTTACACAGTTGGTCATAATCCCTATTTGTGGTTGTACTTTCTGGAATATAAGCCGGTTCCTCCGGGTCGTAATTGCATCCGTTTGGTAGATTTACAATAAGACCATCATAATATACAAGAATTTGAGAGTTTTGTGCCATTTTCTTCTTACTAATTGCAATAATATTTCAACAAATTAACATCAAATATATAATAAAATCAATTAATTATTTAATGAAAAAACAATCTATAATACAATACCTAATTTCCGTCTTTCTTTTCTTCTATTTTCTCTATTTATTTGGGTCAAAATCACCTCAAATACACTTCAAAATCGCCTGAATAGTAGTTTTATTTTTTGGGGGCGGATTATAGGTTAGATTGGGGGAGAGAGAGAAAGATTTTCCTTTTATAACAGGTTCCAATGATTGAACAAGTTCCGCCAAAGGCCCTGGCGGAACTAGGCTATTTCTCAATTTTTTGGGGTGGTACAGGTTCCGCCAGATTGTCTGGCGGAACTACTTATTTCTAGCTAGTTCCGCCAGTATGTCTGGCGGAACTAGCTAGAAAATAGCTTGTTCCGCCAGAGAGCCTGGCGGAACTAGCTACAAAATAGCTAGTTCCGCCAGTGGGTCTGGCGGAACTAGGGCGAAACAAATAATTATGCATATTTTGGGGATTTAGTAACGGTTCTTTGAAAAAACCGATACAGTACTAATATTTAGTATCGGTTTTTTTATTAAAAACCGTTACTAAACGCAAAATTTTGAAATTTTTTGTTGGAAGAACCGTTACTAACTGCATTTAGTAACGGTTTTTTGGGAAGAACGGTTACTAAAAGTCAGATTTAGTAACGGTTATCATACAAAAATCGTTACTAAATGAAAAAAAAATTTCCGATTTAGTAACGGTTGTTTGATAAAAACCGATACAGATCTAATATTTAGTATCAGTTTTTTTTAAAAACCGTTACTAAACGCTAAATTTTGAAATTTTTTTGGGTCAGATCGTAAGCTGGGAAAATGGTCTAGTTTCGCCAGAGGATCTGGCGGAACTAGCTAAAAAATAGATAGTTCCACCAGAGTATCTGGCGGAACTAGACCATTTTTTTGGACTTTTTGGTTCAGATTGTAAGCTGGGAAAATGGTCTAGTTCCGCCAGAGGATCTGGCGGAACTAGCTAGAAAATAGATAGTTCCGCCAGAGTATCTGGCGGAACTAGACCATTTTTTTGGACTTTTTGGTTCAGATTGTAAGTTGGGAAAATGGTCTAGTTCCGCCAGACCAACTGGCGGAACTAGCTAGTTCCGCCAGACCCACCGGCGGAACTAGTTAGTTCCGCCAGTGTGTTTGGCGGAACTAGACCATTTTTTTGGACTTTTTGGTTCAGATTGTAAGTTGGGAAAATGGTCTAGTTCCGCCAGACCTACTGGCGGAACTAGCTAGTTCCGCTAGACACACTGGCGGAACTAGTTAGTTCCGCCAGTGTATCTGGCGGAACTAGACCATTTTTTGGACTTTTTGGGGCAGATTGCAAGTCCAAAATAATGGTCTAGTTCCGCCAGACGATCTGGTGGAACTAGCTGGAAAATAGCTAGTTCCGCCAGTAGGTCTGGCGGAACTAGACCATTTTTTTGGACTTTTTGGGTCAGATTGTAAGTTGGGAAAATTGTCTAGTTCCGCCAGAGCCACTGGCGGAACCTATATTTTCGTCATTTTTGGGCTAATTTCACCGTCTAAATTGGGCCAAAACTAAATTTTACCTAGTTCCGCCAGATGTGGTGGCGGAACTAGCTTTTTCATTAATTAAGACTGTTTAAGGGTGCCAAATGGCCGAGATTAGCAAAAAAAAAAAAATTCCCTAGTTCCGCCAGACCCTCTGGCAGAAATACTTAGTTCCGCCAGAAGGTCTGGCGGAAGTGCTACCTACCCAAATATTTTGAAAATCATGCTATCTGATTAATTATTCTTCAAAATAGTGCTACTATTCAAAATAATTCTCGTTAATTGGCTTTCCTTTTTCCTCTCTAGTAAAGCGTCTCCTGACTCCTTCTCCTTCTTCACGGTTCCTCTGACCATTTCCATTTCCATGCATCTACATTTCTCCCTCTCCACTATGTCCATTGTTTGAATCCGTCCTTGAACTGTTCTGCGAGTCGAAGGAGAGCCCCTTGAAAGGATGAGAAGTTGTTGATTTGTCTCTTCCTGATTTCAATTTCTCCCCTGATGAGCTGTGATTGGCGCCTCCTGATTAGTGTTGTTTACTGAAGACCCATAAGGAAATCTACTATGTGCGGAAGTGTGAGGATTAAATTAATTTTTAGGGATTTTATTTTTAATATTTTTAAACTTTTGAATGATGGTTGTACAAATTCTAATTAACAAAATAAATTAAATAATCAAGAAATTAAAGTAAATGAAAAAGGAAATCGATACCGAACACTAGATCTGTTGACAAAGTTCGGCGAGGTGGCTGCGTTAGCCTTAACCACCCGCTGACTCACTAGCAGCCCTTACCGCGTTCACGAGTTGCCTACTCTCCGAAACTTGCCTTGCAACTCCAATTTCACTAACAAATAGTATTTGTTACAAAACTCGAATCACCGATCACTTTACAACACTCGTAGCGATTCGGTGAAATTAAACTTGATTTCTTTCAATCATAACCAACAACAAACAATCACTTAATAACTCTTCTAATCTTACACAAAATTTAGAATAATTTTGTTGAACACTTAAGAGAGAATTCTTGCTTTTGAATATTGAAAAACTGATAAGAAATTCGGATTGGGGTTCTTTTAAAGAAGGAAGGAGCAACCTAGAAAAAAGTAAATTTTGCATGTTCCGTTCAGAACTGAAGGGCATCCGTTCAGATCGAAAGGTGCCAAAAAACTGGCAGAACCAAAAATTGCCCATCCGTTCAGAATGGAATAACTTCCGTTCAGAATGAAATCACTATTCATAGTCCTAGTCAAAAACCAAATTTTGAGCAATTTTGACAGAAATTTTTTCTCTGAGTGTAGAATCTAAATTACTCCAAAACAAAAACTTTTTACTAAAAGAACACTTGAAAAAGGCTCCAAAACTTAAACGTCAAGAATGCACAACTTGAAAGCTAGAAAACGCGAAATAACTCTTCGACAACTTCAAATTCAATCGAGATAGAACTTTTGCACATCGATTCAAACTTGATAAAATTTCTGATCTTAAACATGAAACTCAAACGAGATTAGTAATTACGGAATAGTTTTAAACATTATCAAATTAAGAACAACAATTAGTGCCAATAATTAACGGTGTTGATTATGTCTCTTCCAGTGGGGATGCCACCATGGCCTGACCTTGTGCCAGCGCCATTGTTGACTATCCTTCGAAAGCCCCTGTTTTCGGTTTTTTCGGCAGCGAGTTAAGAGCATTAAAGACCAAAGGCGCGAGCAGGCCTTCGGTGTGAGATGGATTAGATTTGTTCCAGAGATTGAGGAGTGAGTTTTGAATCTCGTTCTCATCAAGCGGAGTGGTGGAATGTTCATTCCATGCCTTCAAATTTGCCTTGCGTTGCTCCACTCGGCCATAACGATGTCTCTGCTTTTCAGTTTCCCCTTCTGTTAACTCAGAAGAGTCGGTATTGTCCTCTGAATAGAGGTCTGTCCCTGGCGGTCGAAAGCTCGGTGGCCGGTCTTCCTCTTTTTTTGTGGGTGTTGCCAAACACAGCTCCTTGAACTAATCTCCCGATGATTATGTATCCTCTGGAATCGGATAGAGTGTAATCTCATCATTCACCCCCAAACAGAGAAGTTCAACTTCATGAACCAAGCTTTTCTGGAACATACGAAGCACTGTGGGGACAAATGATAGGTGGTACGGCCACGACAACTCTCAATCGCTCCATGGATTGAAGTTGTGCGAGTGGGCCATGATCAGTAACAACACCTATATTACTAAAGATGACATCAAGGTCTGTTTTGCGTCATGAAAGGTTTGGTAAATGAAATAAATCGAACCAAATCATAAACTCTATGAACTATAATTTTAAGAGTAGAGAGTTCATGAGATTCTACCAGTTGACCGTCAATGACGATGGCATGCTGAAGCTCCTACAGCTCATCCTCGTGTTGAGCGGTGAGTAGAATAAAGATATTGATGGCGTGTGGCGGTTCGGAGCTAGGGCAACTGATCCAAGAACGCCTCTAAGAGCTTGGGGGCTGATTTTCGCTGGCGGGTTGGGACACACTTTGAAGACGTGTCCTGGCAGTTTGCAGTTGATGCACACTCGAGGTATCCTGCATGTTTTCGTCGGGTGTACAATTTTGACACAACGGAGACATTTTCCCCTCCAAGATGGATGCTTTGGGTCAGGTGGAAACTGACATGGAGGGAGGTGAGGTGTCACTGATATGGGTAGCTGGGGTTTTTGGGTGGGAGAAAGAGGCCTCTTACTTGGAGCAGGGCAAGAGTGTGAGGAGTCGGCGAGATTTTCTCTATTTTGCAGGTTCCATGGTTGTTTTGGGGGAGAAGTGGTGGGATTTTGTGGTTGGTTGCGTTGTTGGGTGTGGTTTTGGATTCTGTATGTAGTTTGGGTTGTCGTTTGAGGTGTGGTTCGGGTTCCGGTGAGACAGAGGTTGGCGCTGGTTGTTGGTGTTAGGTAGAGGTTGCCGGTCTTGGGGGTTGAAACCTGGAGGGAGTTGAAAGTTTTGTCCCCTTGTCGAGTGTCGTGGCGAGGACCTCCATAGTTCTGGCCTTCATTGTTGTGAGCTTCATGTCGAGTCATGTTGGTCCCTGAGTTATTAATGTAGCGAGGGTGAATAGTGTGGGATAAGGAGTTGGGCGATGCTTTTTAAAGGGGGTGAATGTGTGGCAGTATGGAGTTTCGGATCTTACTACAACTCTCCATCCATTACCCACTTCAATGAACTTAAGCCTCCCCATCACCTTTAGAATCGATCTCTCAGCTCAATTGGATATGCTTTTCTTGTTTATGCCTTTCAATTCCACAGACTATAAATCTAGAGAAGGAAAGAGGGGAAAATGGCATGTGTTGAGAAACAAAAGATAAATAACATTTAAGGGATATAATTGTGTTTGAATCAAAGGCCCAATCCATTAGTGCATTATTAGCAAGTCTAAGAGCCACTCAGTTCTGAAATGGCGAATGCACTCGCCTAATATTGTGGGGTAGATAAGAAAAACATATGTAATCTCAAAAGCAAAAAACGATCCCATCACCTTGCAACCAACACATAAGACAAGAATGAAGAGGCGTATGATGATGATCATCTAGTAAGTGATACGAGACGATTTAGTTTTGATTCATCACAGGCATTAATAGAGGCGGATAAATACTAAGTGATACGAAACCCCTGAATTCATCACAAGCATTCATCACAAGCATTAATATGAAGACGAAGAGTGGCTAGAGGAACAAGATTTATCTCAAGAAGAAGACATTGGAGTGCAAAGAGGAGTGGCATGGGGATAAAGATATGTAGAAAATTAAGCAATAATTATATTTTATTTAGCAGATTATTGTAGCCCTAAGAAGAAGGTAGCTTTCGAACGAGAAATTTGGATAGCTTCATTTTTGTCTAACGCTAGGATTAATCTTCTTGTATAATTTTAGTTCAGCTCTTAATCCATTTCTTTTTTCTTTATGAGGTTGTACCAAAATGATATTAAGGGTTAAAGCTCTTTTATTTTAATTAAATAAAGTTTTTAGTAGGCAATTTGCCTATTACTTGAAAAAAAATTAAGGGATATAAATTTGAATCTTATAAAAACAGATATCCATATAGAAATATTATTGGATACGCATAATATATGTACCTATATATATACCATAAAACAAGTATTGTATTCATCTGTATCCGATATAAACTGTCCACATATGTATTCTTATTCATCTAGATACAGATATTTTATTCATATACGGATCTCTTGCGGATACGGATATTTTTGTAGCTTTATTTTGGAAAATAATTGAGCAAATATAACTCATATGGAAAAAATTGAGCAACTAGCACTACCGCCAGCTATTCTGATATCGCCAGAATTACTAGCCAGTATTGTCTAATTTTCAACTTTTTCCATCGGCGATCTTAAATAGATTAATTAATAACAAATTACCCTCTACCGCCAGCTATTCTGGCGGTAGATATGCAAAAATTAATTTTTGAGATTTCAAAATTTCTACCCGTTTTAGTAAGGAAATTGGAGCAAAACTTTGAAAATTAAGGTCTATCAACAGATATTATGGCGGTAGTAGTTTACCGCCAACTATTTTGGTGGTAATGACAATTTTGTAATTTTTTCTTGGTAAACCGTTATCAAACTTGTTAAGAAAAAAAAAATACTCTGTACCGCCAGAATACATGGTGGTAGAAGAGCTGGCTTACCTCTTGGATAGATCGGCGAAAAAAAAAATTATACATCTACCGCCAAATCCTGGCGGTAGACAAACCTGTTTATTTCTTGTACATATTTGGCGAAAAAACACAAATTACACTTCGACGCAAATTTCTGCCGGTACAAGGTAAGTGCGCTGTATGAGTATAAAAGCGAGGATTCTCTCTCCCCCACCCATTCTAACCTAAACGGCACCCCTCCTAAAAAAAGGATTTTTAGGTGAATTTGAAGTGATTTTGAGCCAAAAAAAAGAGAAAATAAGTGAAAATTAAGGAAAAAAGAAGAGAGTTAAAGAAAAGGAAGGCGAAAATAGGTAATTTCTAATATATTATTTTCAAAATTTTAATTATGATTTGCATTTATAAGAATTTGTTGTTGATTTATTGAAGTATGGTTGAAATTAGGAAGAAGAAAGAGTAAACTCTTGAAAGAAAATGACACAAAACGGACCAATTCTCATATATTACGATGTTCGGATTGTAGCATTATCCAACGGAATCAATTACGACCTACCTGAACCGGCTTATATCCTAGAAAATACAACAGTGAATAGAGATTATTACGAATTGTGTAACGAAATTTTTGAGAATATCGTATAGTGATGATCTTATAATCCGAGGTAGATTTCCTTCGATTCAACGCGATAATAGGTTAAATTATAGGTTATTAAAAATAACCAATGATGCGCAATGGGTTAAATTTGTGAAACACGTCAGAAGGGTTGAGGTGGAACTAGAAATATATGTTGATCGCGTTCAAAGTAAACAATCTCAGAAGGGACGAGCATAATATATTAGAACCCATACATAATGAAATAGATAATAAAGATGAGGATGAGGACGCATTTGCGACATTCGATATGATACGTGTGGGCAATAATATACTTCCGGAAATATAATATGATGAAAATAAATTAGACAAGGAACCAGGAATGGGATCAGAGGATGAGGAAGAAATTTATGAGGATAATGAAGAAGAAAGGGAGAGAATGAACCATCAGACATGATTTAAATATTCGGAAGAGGGTGAAATGGTTAGTGTAGAAACTTTCAGCGATCCGCCGGTGGCGGAGTTCGAAGATAGTTCAATGTGGGAACATACGAGAAATGATGTTGTATCAGGTACGTGCGTGAATGAAAGAGGTGATGAAATCTTGTATAAGGGGAATACATTTGAAATGAAATCAGAGCTTCAATCGGCTGTAAGAGCATACAGTGTCAAGCAGTACTGAGAAATAGAAGTGGATCACTAAAAAAAAGGTACATTGTGGTCTACAGGCTTAGAGATGAAGGTAGTAGAGGATGTCAATGGAGGATGCACGCTTCGATTAATAAAAAAATATTTATGGGAGATTAAAACATTTAAACAACCACACGTATGTATTAATGAAACACCTAGAAAAGATCACCAACAGTTAACGAGTGTGCTTGTTGGGGGGCTAATTCTAAATATCGCCAGTGCTAATTTAGATATTAAACCCATAAATATAATAAAAGCCGTTAAATTGAAGGTTGAATATACTATATTGTATTGGAAGACTTGGCACACAAAGCAATACGCACTTTGATTCTTATTTGGGGGTTGGAGAGAGGCTTATAATTTACTTCCTGAATTAATGGCGGTAATATCATTAACAATTCCTGGTACTTTGTATTTTTTTTAAACTGGTGATCAAAATAGTGATGGTGAGTTCGAGTTCGAAGGTCTTTTTTGTCATTTGGTCTATGTAATCTCGATCTGATGCATATTATAGTTCATGATGAATTGCTTAAAACTAGGAGGTAACGACCCGAGAATTATGTCTACAACTAATTCTCTGCGCATAGCTGAACGAAGCCTCTCCAATTGATCAAGATAGCTCTTCATCTTGAGTACATGAGCACTCACAGATGAACCTTCAGCCATCTTTGTGTCAGTCGGAGAGATGGTCGCTTTGTAGCGCTCAACTCTAGCCTGCTCTTGGAATATTTCCTTGAGAGTTACGATCATATCGTAAGCACCCATTTCCTATAGTTGCTTCTGAAGCTCGGAAGTCATGGTCGCTAACATGAGACCAGCTATCTCCATGTCGTCATTGACGTATTTAGCATACGCATCTCGGGTAGCCCTTGGGGCTCCCTGTTCTGGTTCCTCTGGGTAAGCCTCTTCTATGACATACAGTTTATTGTCAGCCTTGAGAACAACTCTCAGGTTTCTAAACCAGTCAAGGAAGTTAGACCCATTGAGCTTATCCTTCTCAAGGATAGATCACAAATTCAACCCAGTTGAATTATTATTTGCCATTATTCTACAAGTTAAAATATAAAGTGTCATTATTATTTATTCATTGGGGTTGTTATGTTTTGGTGTTTCTTATATTGCACTCCCACTATTTTTCTTCAAATCAACCACCTTCAGTAGTATTGATTCGGAAACTTCAAATGAATGAGGTTTCATAGTGAGTCAAGATCCGTATTTCATTGAGTATTAAGTGCGCTTTGGCGCAACTCTCAATACACAACTATTTAGGTAGGAACACTTCCAATTGTATCATATACAACTCTTTCCTTTTATGGAATGAGCATCATATGCCCGGTATATTTATTCCATCTTGTGCCCTGAGCCTAAGTCTGACTTGCTTGCTCAGTTAAGTTTAACCATGTTTGATTATCAGCACAATAGAGTCCAGCACACTCAGCTTTGGCATGACCCATGCTGGACACCATTTCTTGCGTACCCTCCTTTACAAAGACAATCCTCCATATGCTCAGCTTTGGCATGACCCACATGAAAGACTGTCTAAGTACCGAGGGCTTCAGTGACATGGGAGACACTTCTTTACTTAACATTATGAAGGATTTCATTATAGATTTATAAATATAAACATCACAGAAACAAGGTTAAATATGGTATGAGTTTAACCCTCACGAGCGATCTTGAGGTTCCTAATTCTAGATCTATCTCTAGATTGTAGAAGTAATCTTCAACGAACCCTTCGTTGTGTGTGCGAAGATCCAATGACATCTTTTGAAGATTGAGCCAAGATCTCTTGCCTTGAAGTCTTGAGTTAATATCTATCCTAACAACTATCATATTGCTAAAAAAGGTAATTTACAAATTTGGACAACTTACAGGTTGCCATAATTACAAATTTGGACAACTCACTGGTTGCCATAGATATTAAATAACATTACAAGCATTCACACACAAGATTACATCACAGAACAATCACAGATCTAAAGCTCATACCATATTTGTATATTTAAATTTCATGTATAACAAAATTTGGGGTTTCTCGTAAAATCAGCATTATTCTGTTGGGAACGGAACTGTTCCGTTCTGAGCTGAACTATTCCGTTCTCAACGGAAGTACTCCGTTCTCAAACAGAATTTGAAAAACTATTTTTGGAAACTCCAGAGAATCATAATATCCAATATTATATTCCTAGAAACTATTTTCGTGATGTTTTGAAATAATATTTTCAAAACCCTAAAATTTATTATACTAGAATTTACTAAATTTTAAATATGTAATCGACGATTATTTCCTTAACGAACGTTCTGATGCCACTGTTGGGAAATTCACAGCCATGTATGTTACATGCATAGTGGAACCTATGGATTTAACCCGCCCTAGGATCGACGTTATGGGAATAAAAGTACGAGATTAGACATTAAAATTTATTTCCTGATCCGCGAGATGAAGAACGGATGTAGGTCTGAACTTTTCTGACGTGCAACCTTCTCCTTCCAGAGGCTCGACTTCGCGAACCTCTTTGCTTCTCCTAGGGATGAAGAACTGATCAACTGCTTATCTCCAAAGTAGGAGATCTTTACTCGTAACCACGCGAATTTCAGACAGACGGAATTACCGGACTCGGCTAGTCGAGTCCGGAAATACTTTCCGAAATTACACTCACATGACTCTCTCTCTCTCTCTCTCTCTCTTAGTATTACGGCTGCCTCTAGGGACTTGAGTAGCTCCTTGACTTTATTTTCTTCTCTTTTGTCTTGTTATCACGTCTTTTATCGTGTCTTTTCTCACATCTATCATTGTATCGTTCTTCTTGTTGCTCGTCTTATTTCTTGTTCCTAGGTGGAAGAACGGAATGAAGCGTGTAACAGTTGTCAGTCATATGTCTAATCTTGTTGTACTCGTAACAATATGACTTCTTGTTGTTTCATCGAAGGTAAAAAGTGGCAAAATAGTATACATACAGTCTGTCGTGATTTAGGCATGTTATAGTACGTTGTGATATAACTTTATTTACTTAATCCCCCCCCCCCCCTCCCCCCCTCCCCAAACCCCACCCCAATTCTAGCATCCAAGAGAGTCCCCAAAAGAGGTCACGTCACCCTTTTTTGGGGACCGTTGGATGTGATGATGTGGTTTGATCGTTTAGAGTTTCTGATATTTTATGGTGGTTTCTGTGTAGTTTTTGTGTAGTTAGGTAGTATAAGAATTTGATTGGTTGAATACGGTGTTTTGTGTTCTATCCTGATTTAGTGTGAAATGTCAAATCAAATATAATTAATTATTTTGAAAACTAAACTGTGTAACTTATGTATTGTAAGTTATAATATCTATAACCACTGAATACTCGCTATACATAATTCATTCCTAAATAAAAATAATAAAATAAAATATGATTTATAAAAAAAAGAAATAAATGTGGGTCTCATGTGTCAATCTCTCTTTCTCTCTCCATCAAGTAAAAAGAAAAAGGAAAAAAATTAATAATGAATAAAAAAAATGTGGCCCCTCTCTTTCTCTCTCCCTCGATTAAATTAAAAAAGAAAAAAAAAGAATTAATCATTTTCCAAAAAAAACGAAGAAATAAAATATGGGCACCATGCATCTCTCTCTTTCTTTCTCTCTCAGGTAATTTTTTTCGATATTTTCTTTCAAAATATGATTTTTCAATAGCTAATTTTTTGTGAAAAAATAGAAAATAAAATAAGGATGATGGAACTTTCATTCAAGATCTCAATTGTTATGCTTTTAAACACACCTTATGTTTTGAACACACCTTATATTTTCTCATAATGACTTTCAATATCTCGTGTATTCAAGCAAGATGAATTTTTTTATACGGGTTGCTAAATTGAGGTAAGGGCGACTTAATTGAATATCACCATGTCATATGGCATTATGACTCAAGACCAGTTTGTAATAAAAATATGATTTATCTATTTTTCATCTTATAAGTACTTACAAAAACTTCATCTTGAAAGTGTGAAATATCAAATCAAATATAATTATTTTGAAAACTAAACCATGTAACTTAGTGTTGTGAGTTATAATATCAATAATCACTGAATACTCACTACACATAATTCATTCCTGAATAAAAAATAAAAATAAAATATGATTTATTAAAAAAAAAGAAATAAATCTTGGCCCCATGTGTCACTCTCTCTTTCTCTCCCCCTCAAGTAAAAAGAAAAAAAGAAAATAGAATGTGGTCCCTGTCTTTCTCTGTCTCCCTCAAATAATTAAGAAAATAAAAGAAAATGAATTAAACATTTTCCAAAAAAAAAAGAAATAGAATGTGGGTCCCATGCGTCTCTCTATTTCTTTCTTTCTTTCTCTGGTAATTTATTTCCCGATGTTTTCTTTCAAAATATAATTTTTTAATAGCGCAATATTTAAAAAAAAAATAAAAATAGAACAAGAATTACGAGATCTTTCATTTAAGATTTCAATTGTTATAATTTCGAACGCATTATTATGTTTTTTCATAATGTCTTTCAATATCTCGTGTCTTCAAGCAAGATGAATATTTTTATACAACAATGGCGACTGGATTGAATATCACCACGTTAAATGACATTATGACTTAACTAGTCTGTAATAAAAATATAATTTATCTGTTTTTCATCTTTTAGGTGCTTAAAAAAACTTCATCTTGAAAGTGTGAAATATCAAATGAAATATAATTATGTTTTCTAAAAATTATTTTAAATATCTCGTGTCTTGAAGCAAGGTGAAGTTTTTTGTACAGACTATTGAATTCAGGTAAGGATGACTAGATTAAATATCACCATGTCATATGGCATTATGACTCAAGACCAGTCTGTAATAAAAATATGATTTATCTATTTTTCATCTTGGAGGTGCTTTGTGAGCAAATAATGTTGTATAAGTAGTGCATGATTAAAGTTCTAGCTGAGAAATTAACATGTAAGAATGAGATTTGCATTTAAAAAAAATAACTTTTGTCCAAATTATGAATCGATATAATTGGTAAGCTAATTGAAAAAAATATTTTTTTTTATAAAGAAATTTTTTTATAATGTTGATATCTACAACGAAAGTATTTTTATATGATATAAATTGTGAGAAATATATAAATTAATTTCTATGAAAAGAAAGATGAAATTTATAATCAATTTATAAAAAAAATGTACTTTATTTTTTTTAAACATCGCATCGATGAGAAAACAAAGTTTAAATTTATTGATGTCGGTATTACATATTTTGTATTTTGACTTGTATAAATCTTATTTGATTCGAGATAATTTCTAATAAAAATATGAATAATTTATTTTTTTTTCTATTATAAGTTGTTTCTTGAGATAATTTATATAAACTTTTTATCATTATCAATTCATAATATTAACTTAATATTTTAATCGCAAAGTACATCATTACTCACATCTAAGTAGTAATGTATTTTTTTTATGCATAACCATACTAGAATTATATTTTGTACTAATGTATTTAACATTAGACTTAACTTGTGAATATTTGCTTTTTATGATGATGTTAATTTTTTTTTAGGTTATTTATTTATTCTCACATATTTGACTATTAGAAAATAATCATAAATGGTTTTATTATGATTAATAATAGACTTCAAATTTTGCATGTGTATTTGACATGTTCCTAACTCTGCCTTCTATTGTTTTTGTCAAAAAAAAAATTCTGTTACTATATAGCTTTGATTATTATTTTACCTCTGTACAGTTTTTTGAGAAATATAGTTAACAAAATTATAAAAACCGCAGCCAAGTGTGGAGAATTTTCCTAGTTTTATTTAATTGAACGAATTTGGGGTGGAAGGTTCCTGTACCGTGTTTGAAGAAACAAAGATAATTTTAATTTGGCGTGGGAATTGCCAGGGAAGTTTAATTTCCTCCCGAATTAATTCAACAGAGAGTAAGAAAAGGGAACAATGTTTAATATAAAAAAATTCCGTCAGTGGTATTTGGATGACTAGAAAACAGTGGATAGAAAACTACAGGTGGATATAGAGCAGTATACAAATGCTAAGTAAACAAGATTAATTTATTTGCAGATATATAGACAATAATGTGAGTTCTGTCTCGATTTCATATCCGAAATTTGTTTCTGGATTATAGTAAAAGAGTAAACATTTTACTTCTGCCAATGTACTTTTAATGTAATTCTGCGTGATATTAGGCATGCAACTAATATCATGAAGCGTTCATAATGGCTTCAAGTCATTATATGTCGATTTTTCATGGTTTTAACATCCGTAATTGATGGAGAACTTTTCCTTTCAGAAAAGAACATATATGTGTGCATTTTAACCTTATTTTGTTCTCAATTGGTCGAATACATGTTCAGTCTTTTTAGGAAATTTAGAGAGGTCTCGTAAATCCCTCTTCCAAATGAAATTTCAATATAATTTGTTTTTTGAAATAATATATAATTCTCTTTTACAAAAGTTTTTTCCTCTCTATTTACAAAAGTGTAAAGATACATGTTCAATTTTTTTTGTTGACTTTTTTTACGTATTCTTGATTGTTATGTTTTGATTCTTTGTCCTTCTACTTACTTGGATCCGTATCATATCGTCCACGGATGTACTTATGATGTTTAATCTATATAATTTTCTGTTTCTGACAATTGACAAAAACAATTTTTTTTAAGCCCGTAGGCAGACAAAACATTCTCTCTCTCAATCGTTCATATTTAATGTACAAATCACTTGATGAAATCAACCGTGTGACGAAACAAAAAAGGCTGACAACTCAAAAAAGTTCGGAGGCACACAATTGTTGTAAAATGGAGACGTACATTTCCTTCGAAACTCTCTATTCGTAGTGTGAGCAAATACGTTCTTCAAGAACTGGAGACGAGTTGAACTACAAGAACTAGTAGGTCAACTGAGATTATCAAATTTATATTTGTTGAATCATTCTTCTGGCCGACCAAAGACTTTCTTTATTTGTGAGATGAGGCATTTTAGTTAAGCTATGAAGCAATATGACCCCTTTGTGTAGTTTCCTCAATACAATTGGTTTAAGCCATCGACATAAAATATTTTTGTAATATAAGGTGCATTGTCAGAAAGAACCCAGGTTCAACTTTGAGAGCTCTCCTAAAGTTTTTGAAATGTCTTGACAACGATAGAAGTTTTCGATAATAATCTAAGTAATTAATGAAGTCGGGCTATACACTAAAACAACTTTAAGTGCGCTAGTTCAGTTCGGCCAATTGCAACAAATACTTATGGATCTTTTATACAATTTAATAAATTTAAACATAACATATGCTGAGGTAATACTCACCACCCATCGTATAAAAAACAGCCCATATTCTTTCAATTCAAACACAGAAGCCAAACACCTCTCCTAAATGGATCAACTAAAACACGTTCAGCTTGTATGCTTTCTTTCATCTCTCTTATTCTTCAACTTCCTTTTAGCCGTGGAAGCTCAGAATGCCACGCCACTGACCGTTCGTGTGGGGGTGGTGCTTGACTTGGATACAATGGCCGGCAAAAGAGCCAAAACTGCGATTTCATTGGCGATTGAGGAGTTTTATGTCAGTAATCCGAACTTGAAAACTAAGGTGGTTATGGAGTACAAGGATTGTATGAATGGAGTAGTATCCGTTGCTTCTGCAGGTTAGTTTTCAACTATGTTGCACGGATACAAATATAGATATGAGGATCGTATCTGATACGATACGGATATGACGATACGTCAAATCTCAAAAAACATAGGATACGCATACGGCAATTTAAATATTATTTTATTATTTATTAATTATATTTTATATATTTAATTATTTTATATATATTTAGGTATTAGAATTTAATGTAGGATACTAAAAATTTGTTATTATAAATATATCTTGATATAAGATAATTTTTTTGTTATAGTTAGTCAAGTAATTAGATGTTTAAACTTATTTTATTGACTTTATATATGTTATTTTATGTTTTTAAAATAAATATTCTTACGTTAGAAGTATCAGATTCGGATATGAGAAGTATATGTGAAGTATCCGGTATTATTTTGGAATAAAATATTAGGATACGCCACGTGACGTATCTGATACGGTATTCAAGATTCCGATATGGGTGTGAGTATCCGATATGATACCGCTGGATATTTGAAGTATCCACATAACATAGGTCTTCAAACATATGAAATTTCAATTTTTGAAGGTTTGTTTCATTTTTTTCTAATCAAAATTTGGGAAGATCATATATATTTGTAGGGGAGCTGATACTGTGCGATGGGTACTGTAGCTGCTCTGTAGCGACGGTATATAAAAACTGAAAAAACATATAAACTGAAAATAAATAGTATATAAAAAATTTATTCGGTAAAATAATATATATTTAAAAAAATGAAAACAGTATCTAAAAATATATAAACTGAAAACAAACATCATATAAAAATTTATTCGGTAAACAACATATATTGTGAAAAATAAAAACAGTATATAGCGTATATAGAAACGTGAGAAAACAATATATAATTTTAATCCGTCGCTACAAGGTCATTACAGTACCCCATTGTGATTTCTTATTTTTCTATTTGTAGTACTTTTTATTCTATGAACCTTATAGGAATACACCACAAGCTGGAGCTGATCATCAACCATGACCGGAAAACTTTTAAATTGCATGAGCAATTTCTGATTATTGTTCTTTTTTTGCTCCGTATCCCCATAGTAGAGCGTCTCTTGTGAGCTCTCTGACTTTATACCGACGTTCATATTCTTATTAAAATGAACTAAGTTTTTTTTTTGTCAAAGCTCCTCTAATATAATATAACTGATTGACATCGTCCCCCTATTTCACGTGCGTTCGAAATTAAGTAAAACCGGTTTCTTTGAAAATAGGTTAGTGATAAATGATCTCATCCAAGAAAAATTCAAAAAAAAAAAAAGAAAGAAAAGTTTTCATTTTCTAAAAAGTTTAAGAAAAAAATAAAAGAACAATATTTTCTAATATACCCTCAGACAAATTTATATTGAATAAAATGGTTTAAATCCTTCTTGCAGAATTTATATAGTTTTAGAACAATTTCAAAAGATCGGATAATGGGAAAAGTTAATGATTTAGTTATTAGAGAACAAATGGATACACAAGGAATGAAAATAAAAATCACCGGCCTTCAAGATGAAATGCTCTTCAAAATCTGAAATGCTCTTCAAAATCTATCTACGATTTTTCATTTAATACACAAGCATTTTTTTTGAAGTCCTCAAGTGAGAATTATTTTGTAAGAAAGAAATAAAAATTGCTAAATTAACTCATATGAGATTTGAATCCATAACCTCTTATAATTTCATAAGCATTTAGATTTCTTATTCATTCTTAGTTAGTGTTATTATAGTTTTTATTTTTTTAATCATGAACCACCATTGACCTTTTAAATTTCTACTTTTATGATCATAAAACTGTAGCTGGATCTACTATGATTCTAGTAACATGGGTTGACTTGTATACAGTGAAGCGACAACTAAAAAAAATATCAGGACACAACATGTTTTATAAATTTTAAATTATAAATATAATAAATGTAATAATGACTACAATCATTAAGATATGCTAGTGGTAAAGGTACTAGTCCCACATTTTCATAGATAAGGAATTCGAATCCCGCATCTAGTAGGATTGGTTTAAAAGAAAATAATAATCAATCGATCCCTTGTAGTTCTCTCTCAAAAAAATGTAATAATGAGAGAGTCGGGAGTAGAATAGAGTAAGAACTGCTATCTTCTATGGAAATGCATGAAACAAAGAAAAAAAAAGAAAAAATCACAAGTTAGGGTTATTAGGAAAAAAATCAGTTGTTAGAAAAATAAAAAATAAAAAGATTTTTAAAAAAAGAATGAAAAAGCAGATGGGTTTACATAATGAATATTTATTTGAACTAGGCTTTGGGCCCCGTGTCTATACGGTGTCTAGATATGTCCGAACCATGTCATTTTTGTGTCTCAAGTGTCCATTTATATCTTGACTGTGTCTGAAAGTTAATTAATATTAAAATATTTGAACATGTCACGTCACGTGATATGTTTAATACGTGTCTGATATGTGCCAATGCCACGTCCGACGCAGGTACAACTGCGCAACATAGTTGCTCACAAAAGCACTATGTTTCAGAACCATGATTAAAAACACCAGCCACATTTATATTTTTAAATTTCATTATTAAAATCTAGGAGCAGCTTTCTTTATTAAATCTAGTAGTACCCTCTTTCTTACTTATAAGGCCAAATTTCACGTGTACTCCTACAAAACATCATAATTTCATGTATATCCCGACAAAAAGTAAAATATCACTAATACTCTTACAAAATTACTAAAAAATGGTGGATACCCCTATGATATATTTTAGTGTTAAGATTAACGTTATTATTTTATTTTTTCGTTTTTCTTCTATGTAAATATGATAATAATTTATACTGAGTTATTTTATGTTCTTTTTAGTTTATATATGGTAGGTTCAAGATAAATATGGTTGAGAGAAAAAATTATAATTATCTAAAAGAAATTAATAAAAAATAGTATATAATAGTCATTTTATATTTTTAATAAAGTAATTTATAATAATGCAATCATATAGATGTTATTCGACCAACATATTTTGACAAAATATTTATAACAAGTGTATGTGATATTTTAAGAATTTTGAGGGCTATTCATGATATATGTGTCGTTTTGTACGGGTATATGTTATATTTGAGTAATTTTATAGGGATATTAGTGATATTTCACTTTTTGTAGGGATATATATGAAATTATGAGGTGTTTAGGGGCACATATAAAGTTTGGCCTATTTATGAACATCATAAAATTTTGAACTTCAGTAAAATAACAACGCTAATATATAAGCACATTCTCAACGCCATTGACAACACAGTGACATCAAAACCGATGATGATGATGATGATGATGATCACAATAATAACAACCATGACGATAATCATGATTATATGGAATAGAGAATGGCTAGTAATTATATGGGAAAACAAGGATTGTGGAAAAATATTTTAAAATGAATATAAATTTTGGCTTGCGTTTGAATAAGTTAGAATTTACTATCATTCTTTACGAAAAATCAAGCCGTGTTATTTTTATATGAAATGAGTGAACAAACGCATGAAACATGAGTTTTAGGGGCAAATAAAGATTGTGGAGAAATATTTTAAAATGATTACACATTTTGGTTCGCATTCGAATAATTTAGTATTTACTATCAATCTTTACGAAAAATCTATTCGATTTTTTTTGGATGAAATGAGAAAACAAACTATGTAAACTATATATTGGTTTCTTCTCTTGTTTCTCTCTATCTTCTAACCAGACAAATCGTGGGTATATATAGTCCAACCAGATTTATGTTATACATTTTAACTTAATTGTCTGTAGTAATTAACTTTTAAAGCAATGAACAAAACCGGCCATATGAGGTGTGCATGGCTTATGCATGAATTTAATTGCCTTGATAAAAAATGTAACTCCTAACCATTTTGTTGACTTGGTCAAAATAAACAAAAGGTATATTTAATTTTGAGTTTTCATGCTCCAACAGGAAAAATGCATTAGTGGAATAGAGAAATAGTGAGAATATACATTAATATTTTTTTATTAGTGGAATAAGGAATGGTGAGAATAATGAGAATATGAATTACATAGCCAGCTCTTTTGGCTAATTTTATTGTAATTATTATAATGAACTTATTACTATTTTAATTATTAATTGCCAGATGTCCAGGATCAACCTGGCATCTAATTATATAAAAAAAAATATGAATTCATATTTTTTTTATTGGAACAAGAAAAGAGAAAAAAAATTTGGATTTATTTTACAACATTTTTTACACATGGAATATATAGCTTCCCCACACCTTTAATCTACACTAATTTCATGCTTATTTCGGGGAAATAAAATATCTTATTTCACTTTATTTTACCATTTCACTATATCCCACCTTTGTCGAATTGGAAATCTTGAAAAACTGTTATGGCAATGTCTTGTTAATTGTTATTAATTATATTTAGAACTTGTCCAATATGAATTTCACCGAATTTCTTCACCATTTTCATTTTAGCGCTGGATCTTTTGAAGAGTTCGGAGGTGCAAGCTATAATGGGCCCGCAAACCTCAACCGAAACCGCATTCATAGCCAACATGTGCAACCGATCACAAGTCCCATTACTCTCCTTCTCCACGACTAGCCCATCCATCTCACCATCTTACCTCCCATTTTTTATTCGTGCAAACATAAACGACTCTTCTCAATCAATCCCCATTGCTGCCTTTGTCCAACATTTCAATTGGCATGCCGTTGTACCAATTTATGAAGATTCGGAGTATGGCTCAGGAATTATACCGTCTCTTGTTGATGCTTTACAATCACTCGATATAGATATACCTGACCGTATGGTCATACCGATTGACGCAACTAATGACTATATAGACTCCAAGTTGAACAATCTTATCACATTACAAACCCGAGTTTTTGTTGTACACATGCTACCTGCCCTCATCTCACGTTTATTCCTCCGTGCCAAAGCAATTGGTATGATGTCTAAGGAGTATGTCTGGATTGTGACGGATAGCGTAGGCAATGGATTTGATACGCTCAACTCGAATGTGATGCATGCCATCGAGGGATTGATATTTTTTAGAACCTATGTTGCTCTGTCAGATGAAACAAATAATTTCTCTATACGATTTAAAACAAGATTCCGACGGGATAACCCGGGGATGGAGGTAGTAGACCCTAATGTGTATCAATTTTGGGCTTATGATGCGGTTCGGGCAATAGCAATTGCGGTTGAAAAGGCGAGTATGACAAACCCGAGTTTTGTGGTACCACAAAATGGTACCACGGATTTGGATAGAATTGGGGTTTCACAAAACGGGTTGAAACTTCTTCGCGCTATTCTTGACACTACATTTCATGGCTTAGCCGGATTATTTCGGCTTGTTGATGGCCAACTTCAGCTATCTGCATTTGAGATTTTTAATGTGGCTGGTTATAGAAGTGCTCGGAGTATTGGATTTTGGACTCCAGATAAAGGTATATGTGAAATTGATTCATCAAAAGGAACTTGTAATAATAATAATAGTTTGAAATCAATAATATGGCCGGGTGACTCAATTAAAGTACCAAAAGGTTGGGATATTCCGTCAAAAGGGCCAACGTTAAGGATAGGTGTCCCTGTGAAGCATGGATTTCATGAGTTTGTTCATGTCTCGGAATCACAGGAACCAAATAAGTCGCCGTATGAAGTCACAGGTTTCTGCATTGATGTTTTTGAGGCTGCCGTGAGAAATCTGTCTTATGCTTTGCCGATTGAGTACTACCCCTTCGTGACTGATTCATATGATAATTTAGTGCACGAGGTTAAAGAAAAGGTAAATTTATCCATAATGTACTGCATTAAATCAATATTATTTTGCTATTTATCTTGAAAAGTACGTTTGTACGTAGGTTGTTTTTTATTAGTTAACATTATTGGTATTTTTTAGCATTACTGAACCTGCATCCTGGTAATTTTGTTGGGTTCCAAATTTGTACGATATGTGCTTTTATATACTTGTTGGAGACTATTAACAAACGAAATATAGAAAATGGATTATGGTTGGTATGAAGTAAGGTACAACCCAGGCCGGCCCATCCTAATATATGTAATGAATGGAATGTAAAAAAATAAAAAATAAAAATATATTGATAGACTCTTGACATGATTATCTTTTTCATAAAACAACAGAATTTTGATGCGGTGGTGGGAGATATAACAATTAGATTTAAACGCACCAAGGATGTAGACTTCACACTGCCATTCACAGAGTCTGGCGTTTCATTAATCGTGAAGGTCCGGTCGGATACAAGCCAGAGCATGTGGATTTTCTTAAAACCACTCACGACCACACTCTGGCTAACAAGCCTTGGCTTCTTCGTCTTCACTGGATTTGTGGTTTGGTTGATCGAGCACCGTATTAACCCCGAGTTTAGGGGGACACCTTGGCATCAGTTCGGTCTAATCTACTACTTTGCCTTCTCTACTCTCGTCTTTGCTCACAGTATGTGCATATTATTTTAGATTAATAGGCAAATGCTCTCAATGATCATATATCCCACTTCCACTTTTTTTGTAAAATCCTTTTGATTAAAATTTTTTTTTTTGTAAAATCCAACTATCTTGCAATCCTATGATTATAAGAAGCAGATTACCAATAACAGGTAGCCATTTGCATAACTGCATCTTCTGTTTACCAAATTGATTGTGAGTTCAGTGCGTGTGAAACCAAAATGACAGCAAAATTGTGAAGGGATCGCACAATTACCAGTACCAGTTTTGTGTCAGCTCTTTCTTTATGTACAAGAGTAATTTTAAGTCCGACATTCAAAATGTTAGTACCTATATTACATTCCATACTAAATTGCATGTGCATTTTAAGCCAAATAAAGGTGTTCATATATGTCTTCTTCATTTATGTTTTGAGGATGTCTAACTTCCAATCGTTGGTTCTTTTTCAGAGGAGAAGTTGGTAAGTAACTTGTCACGGGTTGTAGTGCTTGTTTGGGTTTTTGTAGTACTCATACTGACATCAAGCTACACAGCAAGTTTGGCATCTATGTTGACGGTACAACAGCTTCAACCGAGTGTAAATGATGTAAATGAGCTCAAAACACGTGGTGATGCCGTTGGATATCAAAATGGCTCATTCGTGAGGGGACTACTTATAGAGCTAGGTTTTAAAAATTTGAAGAAATATAGCACACCGGATGAGTATGCAGATGCCTTGGACAAAGGTAATAATAATGGAGGCGTTTCGGCAATTTTCGACGAGATTCCGTACCTCAAGGTCTTTCTTTCTCGGTATTGTGGTGATAATTACACCATGGCAGGACCAACCTATAAAGCAGATGGCTTTGGTTTCGTAAGTAATTTGGCTCTTTGTTTATAAAACATATAGCGTTGTTAAAGCAAATTATAGAAAATAATATATTCAGATTATTATAAACAACAAAATATACAAATAATTTACAATTGGAAATTCGTTTTTAGCATTCCTTATGGAATTGATATGCATTAATATATCTAAAATGTTTTATAGGGTTTCCCAAGAGGGTCTCCATTAGTGGCAGACATATCTAGGGCGATCCTGAGTGTTACAGAGGGGGATGTGATGAATCAAATAGAAAGTAAATGGAAGCTTGATAAACCATCTGTGGCATGTCCTGGTCAAAGCACATAAACCGGCTACACCAGACTCGAGTTCCAGAATTTCGCTGGACTTTTCATACTTACAGGTGCTATCTCTAGTATCATGCTTTTGGTTTATCTAGCCATGTTTGTTTACAAAGAAAGGGCTGAGTTGTTGTCACATGTAACACCTGATCGCTCCCTGTTGGAGATATTACGCCTATGGTTTGGGCATTATGATGGTATAGATCGGAATTCACCTTCTGTGAAACACTATCTAAGAACATCATCTATGAGTTGGGGAAGAGGCAATCAAGAGAGGAGTGTGAGAGTTGTGCCTTTATCTGAGCAGTCAGGTCCGATGAGCCCTATGAGTGCAACATCAGAGTTTAATTTTGCTTCTACACGGGAAGGGACGCCTGATCAGGCAGGTCCGATGAGCCCCACGAGCCAAACTTTTGAGGTTAATTTTGCTTCCACACGGGAAAGGACGCCTGGGCCTGCTAGCTCGACCAATGGGGACGCGAATGAAGAGGTGGAGTTGACAGTACAGGATTGACATGGGTTGATCGGTTTATTTCTTTCTTGGTGTGTTTGATAATTTGTCTTTTCTTTTGCATTGCATGTGTGAATTATTATGATAATACCTCTCCCCATCTGAAGCCGAGTGTGCTCTCCATGTCTTTTAGTTTGTTTGAACTATGAACAATTTGTATATGTATATATAGAATGTTATTTTTATCATTATTT
Source organism: Juncus inflexus (assembly GCA_024447665.1). NCBI lineage: Eukaryota > Viridiplantae > Streptophyta > Magnoliopsida > Poales > Juncaceae > Juncus > Juncus inflexus. The sequence goes on from JAJHPC010000003.1 coordinate 1,808,849, forward strand.
GCTATATTGATTCAATATAATCTTCTTTTCAACCAGAAAATTAATTGGTTAGATTTGGCTGGAATTCTAGATACTATTTTATTGTAATTATATATTATTTCATTATATTCGTAAATAGTTTTATAAATTGTAATTACAATTACAGTTTTATTTTTTAACTTAGGGCTTTTTATTAGGACTTATATACACAGCCGCCATATTCTCCATCAATTTTATGGTCAAACTAGTCAACCACCCTAATATGACTATTAATACTATTTTTTTTGTTTGTTTAATAATTATTAATTCAGAATAATCACTTATTTTAATAATCATTTATCATTAAAAAAAAATAATAGCAATATCAAAATTAATGGTGATTCTAGATATTCAGATATAATTTCTCATATTTTAAGATATATAAAAGTCCATATACCCATCCCAGACTAGACATTGATAAAAGCTGTGAATACTTTTAGACACAGGCACGGTCTAGGTGTGCATGAATAGCAGAACTATATGCGCGTCCTGTATTGAATACATGAACGTGATATATCTAGTGGTGAAAATGGTTCGGATAATATCCAACCGACATGTATTCATATCCGTAAAATATCCGTATTCGAAAAATATTATTCATATCCGGCCGGATATGAATACGGGTATGATAATAGATTTGACTAATAATATCCGAACGGGTATGAATAATATCTGTGTATGGATAATTATAATCCGAATATTATCTGTTTTCACACATTTCATTCTATATTGGATATGAGTATATATATATATATATATATATATATATATATATATATATATATATATATATATATATATATATATTTTTTTTTTTTTTAAAATATTTTAGTTGTTTTATCATTTTTGAATATGAATAAGGATATTTATCCAAATCCATCAATTTATTATTACTATTTTGAATGTTGTTATGATTTTATTATTATTTTTATTTATTTGTTGATAATAATGAAATATATATATATGAAAGAAGACGAAGTCCATTTGTATTTGGATATTCGATAACCGTATTCGGATTCGTATCAGGTAATATCTGAACTGAATCCATATGATCCTAATTCGTATTCATATTCGGATCAAAAAAACTAATTTAAATACGAATATGATATGATCCGATCCGAATCGTTGTTACCCTAGATATATCACATTTCATTTTGGTTTTGATTAGTTCTTTGTATGTTGACTTTTTTACTTCATTTATTAAACTTTTCATTGTTTTTAATGTTTTTCTTCTTCCTCTCTGTCCCTGTTCTCAACAAACTGATACACAATTTTTTTTTAAGGAACAGTACACAATATTTTTTATTGTATAAATCGGACGTATTATAGTCCATTTTTTCTTTTTGATGATTAACTAATATATATAATTGAGTTTTACAACTTGTCATTTTATATGGACTTAGTCACCATATTATTATTAATAGTTCTTAATGTAGGATTAGTGGCCTAGACCAAATGTATTTATGCTAGAAAATGGATTATGTATTAAGGCATTATTATTTATTCAATAAAGGTTGTTTCTTATATATCTGTGTGTATAGGTTGTGAATGTAAATTTCTTATATCAACCATGAATGTCACTTCGGGTTCATGTCATCAGAATAAGTGATTCTGATAGTAGAACTGTGAACCAACGAACGACATTCTAAACTGTCCCTAGTGATATGTGGGATGTTTATAGAGATAAACATACTTCAAGTAAGAAGCTACATATCTGCACTAGTATATTCGCAAACCGGATGATCATGTTCTGCTGATCATGGACATAGGGATGTCAAGTCTAGAATATAGGTTCGTGTTAGAGAACACGTGCTGGACTGACCACACTATGAAAATATACATGGTACATGTTATTAGTGATTTTCATATGAAAAGTGTGCTTGTTCCTACGACCTGAAGTCACCATGGATTCCTGCATGTGGAACTGTATACTTTAATATGATCCTACGTCATCCGTAACGGAATGATTATTAAGGTCATCATTAGGTATGCACTGAATCATGACGAGGAATGTGAGTGACCAAGATGGGATTTGTTCCTCTCGACAAGAGGGAGATATCTCTGGGCCCCCTGATGAACTAGGACTGAAGAAAATGCATGGCCATGATCAAAATGGATTAACATGTGTTGTTAATATCATTTTGTATTTACTCAGTCTAATTCTCGATCAGGAAAGAGACTTTGATCAAACTCAAGGATGACATATTACCGTGCCTTGTGATCAAGACGTATATCGTAGAACAAAAGGAATAATCAAATGTCTATTCAGATAGGTTTATGATCGCTGATCATTTCATTTAACATGGTTAGTCATGACATCAGTTTAGAGGTTACTCATGACTTACGATCTTTAGAAGATCGTTGCCAGCGTTAAATGGAACCTACACGGTTACACAATGAACTCCATTCGTACAGGATGAAAATATCTCAATAACAGTTATAAATGTGTTGTATAAATGGGCGAAAAAATAAATCAAATATTGGATATTTGATTGTGCTGGAATTATTGTTCACGTACAGGAATTACTGTTCACGCGTTCGAACGGAACACATATGGTATGTGCTGATTTTCTTGGCGGACAAACATCGTTTATATGAAAATGATGGTCCGTTCGAAGCAGGAATTACTGTTCACATAGTAGGCAGGATTTGTTTCCTTAACGAAAGTTGTCATTCTTTCACCCCTCTCTCTAGTATAAATAAAGGGGTAGCCTCCTTCTATTCGACACACAATTCAGAAGCCTTAGAGGCCGTATATTACCTAGAAAAGAGAGAGAAAGTTTTGAGAGATTTTCGGAAAGTATTTCTTGACTTGTCTAGCCAAGTCCAGTTATTCCGTATGTCTGAAGTACGCGTGGATACGAGTAGAGGTTCTCTATCTTGAGAACTTGTGAGCGATCGATCTTCATCCTAGGAGAAGCAAGGAGGTCGTGAGTCGAACTTCAGAAAGGAGAAGGTTGCAAGTCAAGAAAAGTTCAGACCTACATCCGTTCTTCGTCTCGCGGATCAGGAAGATCCGAGGTATAAATTTTAATAGTTAATCTTGTACTTTTATTCCCTTAATGTTGATCCTAGGGCGGGTTACATCCATAGGTTCCGCTGCGCATGTAATGTACATGGCTGTGGATTTCCCAACAGTGGCATCAGAGCATTCGTTAAGGAAATATTCGTCGATTATGTATTTAAAATTTAGTAAATTCTAGTACAATAAATTTTAGGGTTTTGAAAATATTATTTCAAAACATCACGGAAATAGTTTCTAGGAATATAATATTGGATATTATGATTTTCTAGAGTTTCGAAAATTAGTTGTTCGACATCTATTTTGGAAACGGGACTAAAACAAAGGAAAAACGAATTTTCCAACAGGTCTCCGTACCCAACGGAATAGTTCCATTGAGAACGGAATAGTCCGTTGTGAACGGAGTAGAGCCGAAAATTCATGTTTTTGTCAATAACGGTTCCGTTGAGAATGGAATAATTCCATTCCCAACGGAATAAGGCTGACTTTGCGAGAAATCCTAATCTTTGTTATACATAGAATTTAAATATACAAATATGGTATTAGCTTTAGTTCTGTGATGTAAAATTGTCTGTGAATGCTTGTAATTTTATTTAATATCTATGACAACCATGAGTTGTCCAAAGTTGTAATGGTAACCTGTGAGTTGTCCAAATTTGTAAATTATCTTTTCTAGCAATAGGATAGTTGTTAGGATAGATATTATTTCAAGACTTCAAGGCAAGAGATATTGGCGCAATCTTCGGAAGATGGCATTGGATCTTCGCACACACAACGAAGGGTTCATTGAAGATTACTTCTGCAATCTAGAGATAGATCTAGAATTATGAACCTCATGATCGCTCGTGAGGATTAGGCTCATACCATATTTAATTTAGTTTATGTGATGTTTATATTTGTAAATCTAAAACAAAATCCTTCAGAATGTTAAGTAAGGAAGTGCCCTCCATGTCACTGAAGCCCTCGGTACTTAGACAGTCTTCCATGTGGGTCATGTCAAAGCTGAGCATATGGAGGATTGTCTTTGTAAACTTAACTGAGCAAGCAAGTCGGATTTGGGCTCAGGACACAAGATGAAATAATACACCGGGCACACCGGGCATATGATGCTCATTCCATAAAAGGAAAGAGTTGTATATGATACAATTGGAAGTGTTCCTACCTAAATAGTTGTGTATTGAGGATTGCACCAAAGCGCACTTAATACTCAATGAAATACAGATCTTGACTCACTATGAAACCTCATTCATTTGAAGTTTCCGAATCAATACTACTGAAGGTGGTTGATTTGAAGAATAGTGGGAGTACAATATAAGAAACACCAAAACAAAACAACCCCAATGAATAAATAATAATGGCACTTCACATTTTAACTTGTAGAATAATGGCAAATAATAATTCAATTGGGTTGAATTTGAGATCTATCCTTGAGAAGGATAAGCTCAATGGGTCTAACTTCCTTGACTGGTTTAGAAACATGAGAATTGTTATCAAGACTGACAATAAACTGTATATCATAGAAGAGGCTTACCTAGAGGAACCAGAACAGGGAGCCACAAGGGCTGCCCGAGATGCGTATGCTAAATATGTCAAGGACGACACGGAGATAGCTTGTCTCATTCTAGCGACAATGACCTCCGAGCTTTAGAAGCAACTGGAGGACATGGGTGCTTACGATATGATCGTAACTCTCAAGGAAATGTTCCAAGAGCAGGCTAGAGTTGAGCGCTGTAATGTGTATTTTTATACACATTTTTAGGATTTTTATCATATAAAATTCAACATTAAATCACATAAAATGTTGAAAAAAAGTTTAAAATTAATAAAAATTATTTTCGAAACTTTGAATACACTTTTGAGTGGTTTTTTAGGTAAAAAGACCAAGAAAGGGATATTTGGATGACTTGGTCAAAAGTCAACTCCAAATAAAGAGCCGGTCTGCAAATCATGGGCCAAAGATAGCCGAATTGTCGACAAATCTCCGCGAAAACCCTACACACGCCTCTCCAATTCTCTTACAATCCTTACCCACCAACCGTCCAAGCGAAAACCTAAAAATTCATAAAAAGACGAAAGTCAACCCCAAAAAATCACCTAGTTGACCAAAATTCAACTGTCCCAAAAGAGATCAAACTAGGTACCAAATCGAAGAGCGCGACGATACGAATCCAACGGTGCAAACCTCGTGAAAAATGACGTTCTAAAACTCCCAGAAAATGCGATACAAAATCTGGTCAACCTTGGTCAAGGTCAACCTTTGACCAGGTCCAATCTCTTCTCAACCAATCCGAATGAGGCACTTGACCCTGCTTCTCCTCCTTAAATTCCTCATAATTTTTTCCTATTCAATCAGGTAGAGACATATGGCGCAGAAGTTTATTTTTCCTCGAGTCACAAACTAACACGTGGCAGCTTGCAATTGGGGAACATGGCTGATGCATTTGAAGGGGGTCAATACGAGAATTGTTTCTTCTCCACTCACACAGCGCCACGTGGCATGCTGTCTCCTCAGAAGGCACGTTTTGCAGAACCAAGGATTGTACGGGACCAATGATATATCGACACATGGCGGATTAGTTGCGTCCATTTTTGGATTAGGACACATTGCGGACGATGATTAGGGGACACATTTAACAGACTGACAACGGTCAGTACGAGCATCAAATTTCGGTCAATCACAGCATGACATGTGGCTTCATGCGTTTTTCTCCAGCTGAAGTGTGGTCTTCTCCCGTGCACGCGCGGCCGCACACCTCCATTTCCACATTAACACCTGAATGAGAAGGAATTGGACCGTGTGGTGCGCAGAAATGGAGAGGAGTTAACACGTAGTTTCTGCAAAGTCTGAACGGTGGCAGTACGAGGATCAACTGCAGCCAATGGGCATTTGACACGTGGCGTTCCTGGCAAAACTAATTATCTGGAATTGAACACGTGTCACGATCTGAGGGGTCGGATTAGATGCTGAAATTTAGTGTGGCCAATGAGAAGGTGCCACGCGTCACCTCTGTTGAGATTAATAGGGAATGATAAATGTACATAGACAATTGCAGCCAAGTTGAATTTGAATATAAAAGAAGGAAAATAATGCTAAATACCCCCCAAATTGCTACCCAGCTCAAAATCCGGATCAAACTCAATTGTGTAGTCCCACAATCCTAATTCTAAATATTTTCTAGGTTAAATTTTTCTATAAAAAGATAACTCTTCCTCTCTCAAAAGGAGCCATTCATAGAACCATTCTCATATCTATCTTCTCACACATTTCTTCATCCATTTTTCACCATTTTTATTCTTCATCTTTTCTTTTCCATCATTAATGTCCACAAGCTTCAAACCCTCATTTCTTGAGAGTAAAAAGAGAGAGTAGAATTTTAGAAAGAAAGAAGTGCTTAATCTAGAAGGAGGAAGTGGTAAATAGACGAAGAAGGGGAGAGATGGAGAACAATTCGCATCTTTAAGGTATGATTTATTTTTCTTTTTATTTTTGGATAGATAAAATGAATCCAGAATATGTAAATATAGTTTTTGTGAACATGAGTGAGTAGTTTTTATAGTAGGGAAGGACTTTTTGTGTGAAATATGTTGATGAAATCTTGAGTTGAACTTGGTTTTTATTATGGTATTTTGAGATTAAGTCTTGACACTTTTTCATGAGATCTAAAGTCGCATTATTTGAAAAAATAATTTGATTTGAAGTATTTGTGAGATTTGTTAAGATTGTTTGAGTAATAATAACTTGGAAAAGTTTTTCTTTATTCAAAATAAGGCTTTGAATCAAGTATAAGAACAACTTGAAAGCGGAAGTTTTTAAGTGAATCTAATATTCTCTTGATTTGTTGATTATTTTTTGGAAAGAATCTAGTCAAGTCTTGCTTTTAAAACCTTATTAATAAATAACTAATTATTGCGATTAATGATTCACATGTTACACAAATCGTCAATATTTCCCTACTCTTTCTTTTTTTGAACTATCTGATGGTGTTATGCCCTAGGCCAAAGTGTTTGTGACCTAGATGATGGATTGTAATAATAAAAATAATATTTTTTCTAAGATATTTCATATAATATGTGCGTATAGGTTATTTTAATATAATTAAAATAGACCATGAATATGCAATTCAGCTTTATGTCATCCAAGTGCGTGACTTTGATAGTAAAACTATAAAGTGTTATGAATGCTATTCTAAATAGTCCACGGTCATTTATAGGATATTTGTGGAGACAAATATACTTGCGGATACATATAAATATATATTTATATACAAGCTATAAATGTACGCCAGTATATTAGTTGACTGATGATTATGTTTTACTGATCATGGATAAATAGTTATCAAGTCATTAACATAGGTATATGTTAGAGACCATATACGGACTGACCCGCCATAAGAATGCTACATGTTTTACGTCATTAGCGATTCTTGTAACGTAAAGTATTTATAGTCCTTTGACCTGAGATTGTTTCGGTTCCCAACATGAGTAATTTTATACTTTAATATAATCTAACACTGCCTTTAGCCGGGTGGTCATAACGGTTACGATTAGCTATACAATGAATCATGTAGAGCGATGAGTGCAATCAAGACGGAATTTGTTCATCTCATAAATGAGAGAGATATCTTTAGGCCTCTTGATGAATTGAACTGAAGAAATGTATGGCCATACTCAAATGAATTAATAAGAGTTATTAATGTCATTTGTTCTTGTTCAGTTTAATTCGGGATCAAGAAAAAATAATCGATTAATAGATATCGCGTGACAAAGGAACTAAATACGTGATTGCTGATTAGGTAAATCGGATCACCGAGATTCACTTAAATTGGGTAGTCATGATGGCTTGCTAGAGTCCGCTCATGATTTATAGACTTTTAAATATATTGCCAACATTAAGTGAACCTATAGGGTCACAAACAAAAAACAAACTGAAACGGGCGCAGAAAATCCTAGTGACTTATATGATGAGTTGCATAAGAATGTCACAAAATATATTGTCATCTTATGTGATAAGATGTCATATATATGTATATAAAGACTATGAGCACAAAAGATCATTTAATCTAGAAGAGTCTAGATGATGGCATATGGATAATGATGAGTGATGTCATACACAACTTTTAGTGTGAAGAGACATGACTCTTCACCTCTATATAAGGACATAGAGGACTCCAAATTCAGCATATACCACATCATTCTCTCTCTCATTATTTCACATTCTCTTTTGTGAGACAAAAGATAGAAAATATACTTTCTAATTTGTTTGACAAAATTATGAAAGGGTGCTTTCCTTTTGTATGACAAAAATCAAAGAGTGCGATTATATGAGAGAAATTATATACATGTGAGATAAAATAAGAAGAGTTTTCTTATGTAAGAGGAGAACAAGCTACTAGCATATATATTGTTCTTCTTCCCATTTTAAGAAGTTTGTTCGTGTGGACACCGGTAGAGGCGTTCATACTTTCGGCGCTTGTGATCTATTCGGCCTAAGAAAATGATAACGGGTTGTTGAGAATTTTGGTGGAGGCTAATTGTATGTGCGGTAGATGATTTTCACACGATCTGACCTAGACGGCCTGGACGGACAGAACATCGGTTAGGACGGTAACCGGTTTAGAGGCTCATGGACAACACGCATGGTTTGAGTGTCAGGGATTAAGTGTAATCCGAAAGCTATCTTTAAGATTTATTTCTTTGATTTAACCAATACGCACGGATCCTCGGAATGGGTTTTTGATGAACATTTTTATTTTCAACTGCATTACTCACGTCTGAAACCCAACACTATCAAAAACAAAACTTTATATCTTTTATTTTCTCTTGAATCTATTTCTTATTAAAACATCAACAATTCTTCTTAAACTACAACGCTAAATGAAAAGTGAGATTATAAAGTTAATGATTTAAGGTCTTGTCTCTTTTTGGTTCGACACCCTAAGCTCGAAATCCACATATACACTTGTGAACATTTTAGGGGATTACAAATATTTTTGCTAAGATTGTGAATCACAAACGACACGTTTTCTATAATCTTACAAATGACGTCGTTGCCGGGGAGGCAGCTTGCATTAAATTTTTGACTAACCGATCTCACATTTGTTCTAGTGTTTTTGTTTTTGTTTGCTTTTGAAGGTGTATGAGAAGGACTAGGTTGTAAGGCGAACCTCAAATATCTTTGAATCCGGAGATTAACAAGACGCTTCGGGAAATCAAGAAGAACAAGGGAAGAGGTGTGACGAGTTCTTCCTTAGGCCCTCTTCAAAATGAAATCCGAGCGTGGAGGCTTATCCTTCCTTAGGACCTCAAGATCCAAAGACGAAACTACCACTAGTGGAAGAGCCACAAGAACAAGCTAAAGATCTTCCGATCAATCCCTACATTCGATCTTCATCATCAGGACTTTTCTATTCATCATCATCTTCATCATCTCAAGTTATAAAAGTTGAAAAAGAACCTTTAAAAAATGGAGATAAAGTAAAAATTGCTGAAGAGAAAACATTAGGAGAACTATTAGCACACAATCTTCAATAAAATCCAGGAAATATTGTGATACCAACTGTGCCAAACTTTAAATTGAATCATTCCATATTAGGTGTTTTACCTATTTTTGAAGGCCATTGAAATGAAACTCCATACACACATTTGGGTGAATTAGATCATAAATGCACAACTCTTTTTGGTAAAACTAATGATTTGGATAATATTAAACTCACTCTTTTTTCTCACACTTTAACAGAAGCTCCTCAAGACTGGCTGAATCATCTCCAAGTAGGGTCGTTCCAAACTTTTGAGGAGGTGACGAAGCGCTTCCTAAAGCGATATTATCATGAAACCCTTACAGCCAAGCTGCGGTCTGAAATCACAGAAATCCAACAAGAGAGTGACGAAAACCTCCAGGAGTATTATGAGCGATTCACAAGGTTGTGCGCGTCATGCCCAAATCACAACCTTACCGAGACCTCTCTTCTCGACCAATTCCTACAAGGGATAAATGACCTCGATGTCCGCCTTCTCCAATGTTCAGCGGGTGGATCTTTCAACGGCATGACTCCCTCTCAAATGCGAACACTCATCGAGACGAATGCGGAAGGAATGAGAGGTCGTGGTGGAATAAAAGGACAAGTGAATGTCACCAATGCAGTCGATCTCAAGGTGATGGAGTCTGGAATCACCGTGAATTTCGAGACGATATTTAGCCAAATGCTTAATACGGTTGGGGGACAAATTGAACCTAAAAAATGTGGGTTTTGTGCGAGTACGTCACATTCGACTGATGAATGCGAGAATCTTCAACAGGATGTGAATGCGATGGGGAGTTATGGAGGAAACCAAGGGGGTTATGTGTATCAAAAGCCTCAATATTCTTACGATCCTGGAAGGAAACACCCCAACCTCCGTTGGAGAACGGAGGAGAATCAACAACAAACCCAAAGGCAAGGACTCTATACTCACCCAAACCCGCAACCCCGACATTCTCAACCTACTCCAACTCCACCTCAAAACACAACCGGCTTCTTCTGAATCTTCATCTTCAAATTCGGACATGGCCCAACTAATGGCTATGATGCAAGGCCTTACGGGACAATTTTTTGGTTTTCAAGACCAGCTCTCGAGTGTGGAAAATAAACTCGCAGGTCAAATCTCGGTTATCTCACAAGGCCAAGCAAGCCTTTCACAAGATCAAGCAATCCAAGGCCGACAAATGCAAAACCTTGAGATGGAAGTGAAACAACTTGCAGGCGAGGTTAATGTATTGAAGGGACAGGTGGATAACCAGCTCCCATCTCAAGGAAGGGGACCTGACACTAAACCCATTCTTTCAATTCATTTTAGAAACGGGAAAGAAGTTGCTTCTTCAGGAGAGGAAACAGAGATTGTTGTGAAAAGGCGTGAAGAACAAAGGGGGAGAGATGAAGAATTAGGGGTGGAGGATGAAAATGTAATTATGAATGTACAAGGGAAGGAAGAAGAAAAAGAGGGAAAATAGGAAGAAAAGGGAAAGAGAGCTTACGTACCAAAGGCACCATTCCCGTCCCGTTTGACGGTGAACAAAAAGGCAGAGGCCGAAAAGAACATGTTGGTAATTTTCAAAAAAAGTGGAGGTAAACATTCTCATCGTTGACACCATCGAAAAATTCTTCAATATTGCCAAGTTCTTGAAAGACTTGTGCACTAACAAGAGAAGGTTAAAAGTGGATGAGAAAGTAAACCTCTCAGCCATTTTAAGCCTAGACACTAGACTTCCCCCAAAAGAAAAGGACCCTGGAATTTTCGCCATTCCGTTCACAATTGGGCACTACCAATTTGCAAGATGCATGCTTGACTCAAGGGGCTGCGATTAATGTAATGCCCAAGTCCGTTTACGAGACCCTTGACTTGGGTAGTCTGAAGAACACTCGAGTCGTGGTGATCCTTGTAGACCGATCTGCAATCCAACCTCTGGGAGTGGTGGAAGATGTGTTGGTCAGGGTGAATGGGCTAGTTTTCCCAGCCGACTTTTACATCATCGAAATGGGAAGCACAGCAGATTCTTCTTCCATCCTATTAGGGAGATCATTTCTCAGGACAACAAAAACTCGAATCGACTGCCATTTGGGAACTTTGTCAATGGAGTTCGATAACGAGAAGATATCCTTCAACATCTTCGACGCGATCAAATTTCCTGATGACCGCAACGTGTCGAGCATTTCCATCATTGTTGAGATTGACGAGCTCGTCAATGAACATTTGATAGGGGAGTCTTCTCATTCTTTAAATTCTTTAAATACTTCTTTTGATGAGTTTTGGGACGAATTAGAAAATGTGAACATATTAGAACCCCAAAAGAACAAAAATTTGTTAGGCAATGAAAGTGACATATTAATACAAGAAGTTGGAAATATGAATTTGCCTAACACTGAAAAATGAATGATAGAAGAAGTTTTTTCGTTTTCAGGACCAATGACGACAGAGCTCAAAATCTTAGGAGAACGAATGCCGCCATCCATCGAGAAGACGCCTACACTCGAGCTCAAACCTCGTCCAAACCATATCAAGTACACATACCTTGGGCCAGATGAAACCTTACCTGTCATCATCGCCTCCAACCTCACATCCGATCAGGAATGGCACCTGGTGGAAGTCTTGGTGAAACACAAGAGGGCGATAGGGTGGACGTTGGCCGACATGCCAGGCATCAGTCCCACGACTTGTATGCACAAGATCACCCTTGAGGAAGGAGCGAAGCCCTCAAGGGAAGCTCAAAGGCGATTGAACCCTGTGATGATGGAGGTGGTTAAGTAGGAGTTGCTTAAGCGCCTTGATGCAGGCATAATATATGTCGTGGCCGGCTCTGAATGGGTGTCACCCATTCATGTGGTACCTAACAAGACGGGGATTACGATTGTGGAGAACTCGGAAGGCGAAAAGGTGCCTACACGAGTACAAAATGGTTGGCGAGTTTACATTGACTATCGCAAACTCAACGCGGCGACAAAGAAGGACCACTTCCCTCTTCCTTTCATCGACCAAATGCTCGAGCGACTGGCAGGCCGACCCTATTATTATTTTCTTGATCGGTTATCATGGTACTTTCAAATCGCAATTGATCCCGCCGACCAGCAGAAGATGACATTTACTTGTCCTTTTGGTACTTTCGCGTTTCGAAGGATGCCCTTCGGGTTATGCAATGCTCCAGGTACATTTCAAAGATGCATGATTTCTATTTTCTCTGAATACATTTCAAAATTTATAGAAGTTTTTACGGATGACTTCTCCATTTATGGCAACTCATTTGATGAGTATTTGACCAATTTGGGGCTAATAATGGAAAAGTGCGTCGAATCTAACCTTGTCTTGAATTTTGAGAAGTGACACTTTATGGTGAGACAAAGAATCGTGTTAGGTTATCTTGTTTCACAGAAAGGGTTGGAGGTGGACAAGGCGAAGGTCGACGTAATCAAGACATTACCTTACCCTCGAAATGTGAAGGATGTGCGCTCATTCTTGGGCCATGCAGGCTTTTACAGGTGCTTCGTCCGCGACTTCTCCAAGATTGCGCAACCGATATGCCACCTTCTCCAAAAGGACGCCAAATTTAACTTTGACGACGCATGCAAGGAAGCCTTCGACATCCTGAAGGAGAAGTTGTACACCGCCCCGATAATCAAACCACCCGATTGAAACCTCCCATTCGAGATCATGTGCGACGCAAGTGGATGGAGCGTTGGTGCCGTCCTGGGCCAACGTGTTGGTAAGGATCCTCACGTTATTGATTACGCTTCTAGGACACTTGATGATGCACAATGTAATTACACGACCACTAAAAAGGAATTATTAGCTATTGTATATGCCTTGGAAAAGTTTTGATCATATTTGGTCGGAACAAAAGTAGTTGTGTTTTCAGATCATGCAGCACTGAAGTATTTGATGAAGAAAAAGGAGTGCAAACCGTGCCTCTTACGATGGCTTCTCCTTCCTCAAGAATTCAATGTGGAGATCCGAGACAAGAAAGGCGCAGAAAATCTCGTCGCCGATCACCTCAGTCGACTCCCGACGAATGAAGGCGATATTCTTCCGATCAACGAGTTGTTTCTTGACGAGCACCTTTATGCAATCCATGCGAGCACAGCTTGGTATGTAGACATCGTCAACCTTTTGGAGACGGGACAAATGGCAAACACGCTCTCTTGCGCTCAGAAGGACAAACTCAAGAATGACTCACGCTACTATTTTTGGGAAGATCCACTCCTCTATAAGATCTGCTCCGATCAAATGGTGCGCAAGTGCGTGCCCGATTGTGACTTTAAGACGGTATTGTCTTTTTGTCACTCTTTAGAATGTGGGGGCCACTTTGGAGCCCAACGCACAAGTCACAAGGTGCTCCAAAGCGGATTATATTGGCCAGCTCTTTACAAAGATGCTCATTCCTTTGTAAAGAGTTGTGAGAATTGCCAAAGAACGGGTAATCTATGTTGGGTCTCGGACGTGCATAACGCAGCGGAAAACAAAAATTTCATCCAAAACCAATCCGAGGATCCGTGCGTATCGGTTAAATCAAAGAAATAAATCTTAAAGATACCTTTCAGATTACGCTTAATCCGTAACGCTCAAACCATGCGTGTTGTCCATGCGTCTCCAAACTGGTTACCATCCTAACCGATTTTACGTCCGTCTAGGCTGTCAAAGTCGGATCGTGCGGAAGTCATCTACCGCACACACAATTGGTCTCCACCAAAACTCTCAACAAACCATTCTCATCTTCTTAGGCCGAAAGTACGAACGCCTCTACCGGTGTCCACACGAACAAACTTCTTTAAACGGGAAGAAGAACAATAAATATTCTAGTAGCTTGTTCTCCTCTTGCATAAGAAAACTCTTCTTATTTTATCTCACAAAAGATGTATATAATTCCTCTCATATAATCGCCCTCTTTCGTTTTTGTCATACAAAAAGAAAGCACCATTTCATAATTTTGTCATACAAATTAGAAAGTATATTTTCTCTCTTTTGTCTCACAAAAGACAATGTGAGATAATGAGAGAGAGAATGATGTGTCGTCTAGTGAATTTGGAGCCCTCTATGTCCTTATATAGAGGTGAAGAGTCATGTCTCTTCACACTAAAAGATGTGTATGACATCACTCATTATTATCCATATGCCATCATCTAGACTCTTCTAGATTACATGATCTTTTGTGCTCATAGTCTTTATATACATATATATCACATCTTATCACATAATATGACAATATATTTTGTGACATTCTTATGCAACTCATCATATAAGTCGTTAGGATTTTCTGCGCCCGTTTCAGTTTGTTCTTTGTGTGTGACTCTATAGGTTCACTTGATGTTGGCAATAGACTTAACAGTCTATAAATCATGAGCGGACTCTAGCAAGCCATCCTGACTACCCAATTTAAGTAAATATCGGTGATCCGATTTACCTAAGCAACAATCACGTATTTAGTCCCTTTGTCACGCGATATCTATATCCATCAAAAGGCATGTAATATGCCATCCTTATATAAATCGATTAATATTTCTTGATCCAAAATTAAACTAAACAAAAACAAATGACATTAATAACTCTTATTAATTCATTTGACGGCCATACATTTCTTCAATTCAATTCATCAAGAGGCCTAAAGATATCTCTCTCATATATGAGAGGAACAAATTCCGTCTTGATTGCACTCATCCTTCTACATGATTCATTGTATGACCACCCAGTTAAAGGTAGTGTTAGATTATATTAAAGTACAAAATTGCTCATGTTGGGAACCGAGACAATCTCAGGTCAAAAGACTATAAATACTTTATGTTACAAGAATCGCTAATGACCTAAAACATGTAGCATTCTTATGGCGGGTCAGTCCAGTATATGGTCTCTAACATATACCTATGTTAATTACTTGATAACTATTTATCCATGATCAGTAAAACATAATCATCAGTCAACTATATACTGGTGTACATTTATAGTTTGTATATAAATTTATATTTATATGTATCTGCAAGTATATTTGTCTCCACAAATATCCTATAAATGACCAGGTACGATTTAGAATAGCATTCATAACACTTTATAGTTTTACTATCAAAGTCACGCACTTGGATGACATAAAGCTGAATTGCATATTCATGGTCTATTTTAATTATATTAAAATAACCTATACACACATATTATATGAAATATCTTAGAATAAATATTATGTTTGTTATTACAATCCATCATCTAGGTCACAAACACTTTGGCCTAGGGCATAACACCTTCAATCTCCCACTTGCACTAGGCCAAATCAACCAAGTATCTCATATTCATTGATCTATGTGGTATCACATACCAGTTAACCTAACATGATCACCATCATTTAAGGGATTGGGTTCTTAAATGAATTTTCAAACATTGTCATGTGCAAATACTTTGCATATTTTTATGTCCACCATAATCTAAGAAGAATACTTTATCCTTCTCAAGTATATAATCATACTCTCGATTATTATTTAGTGACTTTCACTAAGATTAAACTTATGTGTGCTTGTTACACTTAATTCACATCATATGTAATTATGCTCCCACTGAATTTCTTGTCAACATAAGATTTATCTTTAATTTTTGAGAAAACCAAACTGTTTGGTTATTTCATCAAATAATAAATATTCGCCTAGAGATGTTTGCTTTAATTCATAAATGAATTTATGCAACTTGCAAACTCTTTTCAAAAATTTTAAGAATAGACAAAACTCTGAAGTTGTATCGTATACATACTTTTATATGTTTCTATTATGAAACTACGTCTTGACATCCACTTGGCATCTTTTATAGTCATACTCTGAACACCCAAGAAAATTCTGAAATACATAAGCATGATGACTTGGAAAAATATTACCATAGTCTATACTATGAGTTTAACTTAACCACAAATCATTCATTATATGTTTGTACATTATCCATGTCGGTCTTTCTTTTAAAACAATATTTCCATCTGATGGATCAATCAAATTCAAAACTTGATTGTCTGACATGGATTACATCTCAACTTTCAAAGTCTCTAACCATTAGAGCCTTAACTCATCATAGTCTATTAGTAGAATGTGGACTCATCATCTATAAGTACGAAATTTTTATCATTAGACACGAAAAATCTATATTTTTCGGGCCTGCGATAAATTCTAATAGATCTACATGAATACACTTATGTTATATACTCAGACTCTTCAACATCTTGAGAGTCTAGTTGATTAATTGCATACTCAATCACTAGTTGAAATCTGAATTAATATCCATCCGAGCATTAATGTTAGTATGTGGAATTTGAACCTTTCAAACTTACTCCTACTAATTCTTTTGGAAACACTTCTTCCAAAGAGATATAATTTTCGAGTACCAAACACTTTGTTCTCATATTAATTATAGAAGTAATATCCTTTACTTTTCTTAGGATATTCCATAATAAGCATTAATCCGATTAGATGCATGATGCTTCAATTAAGTATCATATCCTCAAATCTTGATAAAAGATAATCTGATACACCTACTAGTCCATATCACATATGGAGTCTTTTACAACTGCTTTAGATGGAATTATATTCAGTATTAACACAATAAGAGCGTAACCCCGAAAGAAATAGAAGATATATTTGACTCATCATAATCGAACTATATCTAATAAAGTTCGATATAGTTATCATGATGATCAAACACTTGGTTCTCGACTCCTCGATCTTATCAAAGAAATTTGATTTTTCGAAGCCAAGTTTTATTCTCTACTTCATTCTTTTAAACTTTTCAAAATATTCAAATTTATTGTTTCAATAAAGCGATGAAGTAGTTTTCTCTAGCACCTTCACTCATTGATGAACATACATCACTATGTATAAGAGCCAATAAGTAACTTGCTTTCACCTTACTTTGTGAAAGACGTATATGTCATCTTGTCTAATAAATAAGTTACACATGTTTCAAATGATTCAAAATCAAATTAATTTGAAAATTCATCTTAATGGATTTAATAAATATTCATCTTATTTAAGTAGACAAAGCGACAATGCTAGATTTAAATTCTTAATATTAATGTTATAGATAGACTTATAATTATCTTGTTCGATATAACACATAAGGTAATTTTTCTATTGGAACATTTTCAAAGAAAATTGACATTTGTGAATGGTGAAATTGTTATTCTCAATAATAAATTAATAACCATTCATAGATAAACTCGAACTATAGATAATACAAAATTTATTGTCGACATTAAATAACAATTATTTATGTCGGCGATAAGTCCAAAAAGACAACGTAAATAAATGAGTTGAGAAAATGCAACAACTTTTGCTATATTTGTCACTCATATGTTAACATCATATTTACTCAATAGTCTACAACTTTGTCAGCTCATTTTCACAAATGTGTGATTCACATCGTGTATCTAATACACATGATGTGAAATAGATAAGTTAATTTCTGTAACAAAAATACTTGAAGCGGTAGTCACACTATCCTTTCATTCCCTTTTTCATATCTTCTAGAGAAATTATGATTTTTTTCAATGAACCGATTCACTGCAAAAGATACTAATTTCTTACCTAAGGCCGAAGCCTTGGTAACATCTTGCCCTTATCTTTGGGAGTACTTTTTACGTTTCTTTTAAGCACGAGAACATTATTGACAGCACTTGTCCATGTTCATGTTAACGATTATTAGCATCTTATGTTACCTGTCCTTCTCAAGGACCTATTGTGAGACATAAATAGATATACTATTCGATTCGAATAATATGCAAAGGCTATTATTCTTTAAATATTTCATATAATGGCTGCCACTATTTTTTAATCAAATCAATAACCCTCAATTGAATTGATTCGGAAACTTTCAATCCATGAAGTTTCATAGTGAGACAAGATCCATATTTCAATTAAGTCCTAAGTGAGCTTTGGTTTATCGCCCAGAAGTTAACTTATTTAGGTAGGAATAATTCCAATTGTATCTTGAACAACATAGGATAAGCATCATATGCCCGACGTATATATCCTATCATATGCCTCGAGCCCAAATCTGGCTTGATAGCCCAGTTAAGTCAAACCATGTCTAATCATCGGCAAAATAGTACCCAGCACACTCAGCTTTGGCATGACCTATGTTGGCTCCCATTTCCCGCATTCTCTCCTCCTAAGATTGTCCTTACATACCCAGCTTTGGCATGACCTATGTAGGGTCGATCAGAGTATCGATAGATTTAGACGTTTGGAAGGCACTTCATGACTTAACATTGTTTTGAGGGATTTTATATTATGCAATATTCAAAGAACATCACATGTACTAATAGAATAAAGATAATAACAACGATATATCATGGCCTTGATCTTTATGAACTAACAAAAAGATTTCCTAATATATGTTTCATCTCCATGAAATTTTTCGTGGATTGTATTTGGAAATTTTATCTCCATGTATAGAAATCTATCATTACCATGATGTGTGGTTTAAAATAAACTTGTCATCTTAATGATGTATTCATGATGGACGATGATGTATGTGTTATGCCTAATGAACTCTCTCATTATATCAACAAATATATCAAATATAAACATAATCATATTATGTTTCGATTATTTACCCATTTATATATATATATATATATATATATATATATATATATATATATATATATATATATATATATATATATATATATATATATATATATATATATATATATATATATATATATAAGGCTTACGAATGCGAATTTGGGGTGCGGTCATCATTATCAATATTTGGCAGGTCAAAACTCAATGTTGGATTTGGTCAACATTTGACTCAGTCAACGATCAACATTTGACAAGGTCAACAGTCAATGATCAATATTTTGACCAGGTCGTGATCAACTTTTGACCAATTTAATGGTCAACACTCAAGGGGTAAATTAGTGTAGTCAACTGTCAACAATTAACAGTCAATACAATCAACAGTCAACATAGTCCACAGTCAACATATTGGGTCAACAATCAACTATCAACATGATTAACAGGGTCGACACCTGGTTAACTTTGCCAACACATTTTTCTACACATTAATACATCATAGGCATCTTTTCATGAATTCAATACATCACATGTAACTTTTCATGAAATAATGCATCACATCCATTTCAAGAAGGCAATTCATGGTATGCACCCTTTCATGAAGACACAACTATTCAAGAGGTCACAACTCTTGCGATTGCACCTTTTCATTCGTACCTCTTAGTTGCGCATGTCGATTACACCGGTTGGTCGCACCTCTTTGTCGCAACCGTTAGTCGCAACCTATTGGACGTGATATTTAGATCATATCCATTGGTCACACCCTTTAGTCACACACTTCGGTCGCACCGTTTGGTCACACCCATTCGTCGCAACCTTATGGACATGACATTTGAATCGCATCCGTTGGTCACACCCTTTAGTCGCACCCTTTGGTCGCAACATTTCGTCGCGTCTTTTGGATGTGACATTTGAATCGCATCCCTTGGTCACACCCGTTAGTCGCACCTTTTGGTCGCACCCATTCATCGCAACCTTATGGACGTGACATTTGGATCACATCTGTTGGTCACACCCTTTAGTCGCACCCTTTGGTCGCATCCGTTGGTCGCAACCTTTCATTGCGTCTTTTGGATGTGACATTTGAATCGCATCCCTTGGTCACACCCGTTACTTGCAACCTTTCGTCGTGTCTTTTGGATGTGACATTTGCATCGCATCCCTTGGTCACACCTGTTAGTCGCACCTTTTGGTCGCACACATTCGTCGCAACCTTATAGACGTGACATGTGGATTGCATCCGTTGGTCACACCCTTTAGTCACACCCTTTGGTCGCAACCTTTCGTCGCGTCTTTTGGATGTGACATTTGAATCACATCCCTTGGTCACACCCGTTAGTCGCACCTTTTGGTCGCACCCTTTGGTCGCACCCTTTGGTTGCATTCCTTTGTAAAGAGTTGTGAGAATTGCCAACGAATGAGTAATCTATGTTGGGTCTCGGATATGCATAACGCAGTGGAAAACAAAAATTTCGTCCAAAACCAATCCGAGGATCCGTGCGTATCGGTTAAATCAAAGAAATAAATCTTAAAGATACCTTTTGGATTACGCTTAATCCGTGATGCTCAAACCATGCGTGTTGTCCTTGTGTCTCTAAACCGGTTACCATCCTAACCGATTTTACGTCCGTCTAGTCCTTCTAGGTCGGATCCTGCGGAAGTCATCTACCGCACACACAATCGGTCTCCACCAAAACTCTCAACAAACCGTTCTCATCTTCTTAGGCCGAATAGATCACAAGCGCCGAAAGTACGAACGCCTCTACAGGTGTCCACACGAACAAACTTCTTAAAACGGGAAGAAGAACAATATATATGCTAGTAGCTTGTTCTCCTCTTGCATAAGAAAACTCTTCTTATTTTATCTCACAAAATATGTATATAATTCCTCTCATATAATCGCACTCTTTCATTTTTGTCATACAAAAAGTAAACACCCTTTCATAATTTTGTCATACAAATTAGAAAGTATATTTTCTCTCTTTTGTCTCACAAAAGAGAATGTGAACTAATGAGAAAGAGAATGATGTGTTGTCTAGTGAATTTGGAGCCCTCTATGTCCTTATATAGAGGTGAAGAGTCATTTCTCTTCACACTAAAAGATGTGTATGACATCACTCATCATTATCCATATGCCATCATCTAGACTCTTCTAGATTACATGATCTTTTGTGCTCATAGTCTTTATATAGATATATATCACATCTTATCACATAATATGACAATATATTTTGTGGCATTCTTATGGAACTCATCATATAAGTCGCTAGGATTTTCTGCGCCCGTTTCAGTTCATTCTTTGTGTTGGGTTTCCACCATTCATATCGCAGCGGAAAAACAAAAATGAAACAAAATCGAATTCGAAACCCAAAAGAAGGATCCGTGAATTACAATTAAATCAAAGAAAAGTTAATAACTTTGTACCTTCGGATTACGCTTAATCCGTGATGATCAAAAATGAATTTGGTTGACGATTTTCTTTGCCCGATCCAAACCGATTTCCAAACCGATCCTTTGAATGTTTCGCCTAATCGGTCTCACAAACCGATCTCCATGCAATCTCCAAACGAACCGATTCTCCAAGCAAACCGATTCTCCTAACAAACCGATTCTCCAAATAAACCGATTCTCCAAACAAAAACCATGGTTTCAATCCAAATCACAAAGACGCCGCACTTCGCTTCGTCCTCTACCGGTATCCACACGAACAACCCCTTTGAACGATATATGCTAGTATTCGTTCTTCATTTCTCTCACAGAAATAACAAGAGAATAATTTTCGGATTTTTCTCTCCTCTTTGTCTCACAAAAATGGACGAAAAATATTATGCCTTTAAACTAATTTGTGGGGTGTCTCTTGTGCCTATGTAGCCCATAAGTTTTATATCCTATGTCCATGGTAACTATGTAACCATATATGCAACACACTAAATCATATAAGATGTAGGATTGGATGTGTCACTTGACTATGTAGCTCTCCATACAATTTATTACATAAGTTATGATTTTTCTGTGTACGTCTCATTAGTTGTTTTTTGTGTGTGACCCTGTAGGTTTACTTAATGTTGGCAATAATCACAATGGATTATAAATCATGAGCGGCCTCTAGCAAGACATCATGATTACCCAAATTAAGCAAGTATAGATGATTCGATCAAACCTAATTTATGTCATGCATTGTATCCTTTTGTTACACGATATCTATATCGTCCATAAGGTATGGTATGTGTCAACTTTATGTTGGTCGCTAAATATTTCTTGACACCGAATTTGATTGAACATGAAATGACATTAATAACTCCTTATTAATTCACTTGAGCATGGCCGTGCGTTTCTTCAATCAAATCATCAAGAGGCCTAAAGATATCTCTCTCAATTTATGAGAGGAACAAATCCTATCTTAATTGAACTCTTTCCTCCGCACAATTCATTATATACCTAATTATAATCTTTATGATCTCCCGGTTAAAGACGATGTTAGACTATATTAAAGTATAAAATTTATCATGTACGAAACTGAGATAATCTCAAGTCTAAGGATTACAGATACATTCTTTACTGAGAATAACTAATGACACAAACCATGTAGTATTCTCAAGGTGGGTTAATCCAGTATATGGTCTCTAACATATACTTACGTTAATGACTTAATAACTCTTATTCATGATCAGTAAAACGTGACCATTAGTCAACTAATATACTGATGTCCATTTATAGCTTATCATAAAGTATGTTTATCTCACAAACAACCTATGAATGATCAGGGACGGTTTAGAATATCATTCATAATACTTTATAGTTTTACTATCAAAGTCACATACTTTGATGATATAAAGCTGAATATCATATTCAAGGTTCATTTTAGTAATAAGAATAAAATAACCAATACACATTTATTATATAAAATATCTCTAAATAAACACAATGTTTGTTTAACACAATCCATACATCTAGGTCTCAAATATATTGGCCTAGGGCATACTACTAACAATCTCCCACTTGCACTAGGCCGAATCTAACAAGTATCTAAAACCCATCGACCTAGCATGACCCTCATGCTTTGCTTGAGAAAGTGGTTTAGTCAACGGATCGGCAACATTATCATCACTATCAACTCTGCATATTTTAATATTTCCTCTCACAATGATCTCCCTGATCAAATGGAAACGTCGAAGTATGTGTTTGGTTCTCTGATGCGATCTTGATTTCTTTGCCTGCGCGATTGCCCCATTATTGTCACAACAAAGATCCATAGGATTTGCGATACTAGGAACCACACCGAGTTCTTCAATGAACTTCTTCATCCAAACTGCTTCCTTAGCTGCTTCTTGAAGCTGCTATGTACTCCACTTCTGTCGTAGAATCCGCTATAGTGTCCTGTTTCGAACTTTTCCAACTTATTGCACCTCCATTCAAACAAAACACATAACCAGATTGCGATCTAAAATCATCATTGTCGGTTTGAAAACTTGAGTCCGTGTAACCTGTTACAACTAGCTCACATTCAAATCCTCCATAAACCAAGAATGAATCCTTAGTTCTTCTCAAGTACTTCAGAATATTCTTGACTGCTGTCCAGTGACTTTCACCGGGATCAGATTGATATCTGCTAGTTGCACTTAATGCATATGATACATCTGGTCTAGTACAAAGCATGGCATACATGATCGATCCAATAGCCGAAGCATACGGAATTTTATTCATGCGATTTCGTTCTTCCTGATTAGCAGGACGTTGAGTCTTACTCAATTTTATTCCATGTGACATTGGTACGAAACCTCTTTTCGAATCTTCCATTCGAAATCTTGTCAACACTTTGTCGATATAGGTACTTTGACTTAGACCTATGAGCCTTTTAGATCTATCTCTATAGATCTTAATGCCGAGTATATAAGCGGCATCTCCTAGGTCGTTCATTGCAAAAGACTTTCCGAAAAATGTCCTAACATTTGTTAAAGTCGGAATGTCATTTCCAATGAGTAATATATCATCTACATAAAGTACTAGAAAAACTATTGCGCTCCCACTAACCCTCTTGTAAACACAAGGTTCATCTTCATTTTTGATAAAACCAAAACCTTTGATTACTTCTTCAAAACGAAGATTCCAACTCCGAGATGCTTGCTTTAATCCGTAAATGGATCGCTGCAATTTGCAAACCTTACCAGAATTCTTAGGATCAACAAAACCCTCGGGTTGTGTGATATATACATCCTCGAGTAAATTTCCATTAGAAAAGCTGTTTTGACATCCATTTGCCATATCTCATAGTCATAATATGCGGCTATTGCAAGCAGAATTCTAATCGATTTAAGCATGACAACTGGTGAGAAAGTTTCATCATACTCTATACCATGAGTTTGTCGGAAACCTTTCGCAACAAGACTCGCTTTATAGGTATGCACATTTTCGTCCATGTCAGTTTTCTTTTTGAAAACCCATTTACACCCAATGGTCTTAGAACCTTCAGGTGAATCAATTAGGTTCCAAACTTGATTATCGTACATGGACTGCATCTCAGTTTTCATTTCTTCTAACCATTTATGAGAATCGGGATCCTTTATAGCTTCTTGGTAAGATGTGGGTTCATCATCTATGAGCGCCACATTTCTATCATCAATCACGAGAAATCAATATCTCTCGGGCTCATGACGAACTCTGCCAGATCTACGAGGAGTATCTTGTGTTTTAAGACCGGACTCGTCAACTGTTGAAGAGACTTGTGGATCTTCCAATGGTTGTTTATTGGTAATTAGTGGATCTTGAATTTCTTCAAGGTGTACTTTATTCCCACTAGTTCCTTTAGAAATAAATTCTCTTTCCAAAAAGATACCATTTCGAGCAACAAACACTTTGTTCCCGGATGGGTTATAAAAGTAATATCCTTTAGTTTCTTTAGGATATCCCACAAATAAGCATTTATCAGATTTCAGTGTTAACTTGTCAGAAATTTGACGCTTCACATAAGCTTCAACGCCCCAAATCTTTAGAAAAGACAATGTGGGACTCCTCCCAGTCAATTTCTCATATGGAGTCTTTTGAACAGCTTTTGATGGAATTATGTTTAGTATGAACACGGCAGTCTCAATGGCATAACCCCAAAAGTATATCGGAAGATCTGATTGACTCATCATAGACCGAACCATATCTAGTAAAGTTCGGTTTCTAAAGACGAGTTAACCGCATTGAGGTGTTCCAAGACGAGTAAGTTGTGAAACTATTCCACATTCTTTAAGATGATTGTCAAACTCTAGGCTTAAATATTCGCCACCTCGATCTGATCGAAGTGCTTTTATTTTCTTACCTAGCTGGTTTTCTACTTCACTCTTGAAAATTTTGAACAATTCAAAAGATTCGGATTTTTGTTTCATTAAGTAAGCATATCCATATCTACTTAAGTCATCAGTAAAAGTAATGAAGTATCGAAAACCACCTCTACCAGGTGTGCTCATTGGTCCGCATATATCTGTATGTATGAGATCCAATAACTCACTTGCCCTCTCACCTCTCTTTGTGAAATGAGCCTTTGTCATCTTACCTAATAAACAAGATTCGCACGTCTCAAATGATTCTAAATCAAATGAGTCTAAAAGTCCATATTGGTGGAGTTTAGAAATGCGTTTCTCATTTATGTGTCCTAAACGACAATGCCAGAAATATGTCGGATTCAAATCAAAAGATTTGAATCTCTTTGTATTAATGCTATAGATAGACTTGTAATGTTCATGATCAAGATTTAAAACATAAAGACCATTTTCTAATTGACCATTCGCATAGAAAATATTTTCTTTACTTATGGTAAAGTTATTATTCTCAATAACAAACTTAAAACCATCCATAACCACTCTCGACACAGATACAATATTCCTGTTCACAGCAGGTATATAGTAGCAATTATTTAAATTTATTACAAGTCTAGAAGGTAAAGATAATAAATAAATGCCCACGGCTAATGCAGCAACTCTTGCTCCATTTCCCACCCGCAGGTCCATTTCACCTTTTGCTAATCTTCTACTCCTTTGCAGCCCATGCACATTATTACAAATGTGAGTACCGCATCCGGTATCTAATACCCAAGATGAAAAAGTAGATAAATTAATTTCAATAACATTAATACCTGAAGTAGTAGTCTCACTAGTCTTCTTCTTCTTCTTTAGATCCTTAAAGTATGCCTGGCAATTTCTTTGCCAATGGCCTGGTTTGCTGCAGAAGAAACAAACACCCTCCTTGGGTTTCTTGTTCTTAGGTTCGGACAACACCTTGCCCTTACCTTTTCCTTTGAATTTTCTCTTTTGACCCTTGGCTTTCTAAACCAAGAGAACATCGTTGACAACATTTGTCTTCATAGTCCCCTCGAAGTTCTTCAGCATGCCGTGTAACTCCGTAAGACTCTTGTCCATGTTATGCATATTATAGTTCATTATAAATGGATTGAAATTCGGAGGAAGAGACCTAAGGATCAAATCGGTAGCCATCTCATTGCCGACCTTTGCCCCTAGTTTCTCAAGTTGATCAAGGTACCCTTTCATTTTCAGAATATGAGCACTCACCGAGGAGTTGGGAACCATCTTACAACTTGCTAATGCACAATGTGCATTATACCTCTCATTTCTAGCTTGCTCTTGGAACATTTCCTTGAGCTGTGCCAACATTGAAAATGCCTCTAAATTTTCAAACTGCTTTTAAAGATCGGCATCCATGGTGGCTAACATGAGACATGTCACATCATTAGAGTCGCTTGTATGCTTGGCATAAGTGTTTATCACTTCTTGATCAGTATCATCAGCGGGCTGGTTAGGAATGGGCCTTTCAAGGACATAGTTCTTCCTTTCTTGTTTGAGAACAATTCTCAAATTCCGATGCCAGTCAAGGAAGTTTTTCCCATTGAGCTTGTCCTTCTCAAGGACGGATCGCAATGTTAAAGTTGATGTGTTGTTTGTTGCCATTTTCTACACAGAATTAAATGCAGGTTTATATTAATATGTGATTTGAGATATTTTAATATAATTTTAACTCCCACTATTTTATTCAAATCAATAACCCTCAAATGTATTGATTCGGAAATTTTAACTTTAAATTTCATAGTGGGCCAAGATCCATATTTCATCAAGTTCCAAGTGAGCTTTGGCTCATCGCCTTGAACCTAATTATTTAGGTAGGAACGTTTCCAATTGTATCTCATACAACTCTCGTTTAATCCATAGGATGAGCATCATATGCTCGGCGTATACATCCTATCATATGCCCCGAACCCAAGTCTGACTTGATAGTTCAGTTGAATCTAACCATGTCTAAATATCGAGAATCACCATTTCTCGATTCTTATCACCCTAAGATTATGCTAATTCACTATGCTTTGGCATACCCAAATTTTGAATGATCGAAGGGATAATAAGTATAGATACATGGGAGGCATTTCTATGATTCAATATTATATGACGGATTGTTATGCTTAATCTTTTGTTTTAGTTGTTTTATTTTATCATGTATTTCATCACAGAACATCACATGCACGGATAAAATAAATATGATATGATATAACATGGCCTTAATGATCTAAATGAGCCAATCATTAAGATCATTTCCTAAGATACATTCAACCACAAGGCATTGATGAACTCCTTCATCAAGAAATTTTATACTTTAATACAATCTAACATCGTCTGTAACCGGGCGGTCATAAAGATTATAATTTGGTATATAATGAATTATGCGGAGGAAAGAGTTTAATTAAGATATGATTTGTTCCTCTCATAAATTGAGAGAGATATCTTTAGGCCTCTTGATGATTTGATTGAACAAATGCACGGCCGTGCTCGAGTGAATTAATAAGGAGTTATTAATGTCATTTCATGTTCAATCAAATTCGGTGTCAAGAAATATTTATCGACCAACGTAATGTTTTCACAAAGCATGCCTTATGGATGATATAGATATCATGTAACAAAGGGATACAATGCATGAACACAAATTAGGTTTGATCGAATCATCCATACTTGCTTAATTTGGATAATCATGTTGTCTTGCTAGAGGCCACTCATGATTTACAATCCGTTGTGATTATTGCCAACATTAAGTAAACCTACAGGGTCACACACAAAGAATAACTATTGAGAAGTACACAGAAAAATCATAACTTATGTGATAAGTTGTATGAAGAGCTACATAGTCAAGTGACACATCCAATCCTACATCTTATATGATAAGGTGTGTTGCATATATGGTTACATAGTTACCATGCACATAGGATATGAAACTTATGGACTATATTGGCACAATAGACACCCCAAAATGATTGAAAAAGGCATATTATTTTCGTCCAACTTTTGTGAGGAGAAAAATCCGAAAATTATTCTCTTGTTATTTCTGTGAGAAAAATGAAGAACGAATACTAGCATATATCATTCTTTATCCGTTCAAAGGGGTTGTTCATGTGAATACCGATAGAGGACGAAGCGAAGTGCGGCATCTTTGTGATTCGGGTTGAAACCGTGGTTTGTTTGGAGAATCGATTTGCTTGGAGATCGCTTGGAGATCGATTTGTGAGACCGGTTAGGCGAAACATACAAAGGATCGATTTGGAAACTGGTTTGGAATCGGGCAAAGAAAAGCATCAACTAAATTCATTTTCGATCATCACGGATTAAGTGTAATCCGAAGGTACAAAGTTATGAATTTTTCTTTGATTTAATTGTAATTCACGGATCCTTCTTTTGGGTTTCGAATTCGATTTTGTTTCGTTTTTATTTTTCCGCTGCATTATGAACGGTAGAAAACCAACAGATGTATCACGACAAGAAGCTTTCCCACAGGAATTTCAAAGTGGGTGACAAGGTATTGATGTTTAACTCAAGACTCAAATTACACCCGGGCAAGGTACAAAGTAGGTGGATAGGGCCCTTTCTTGTGACCAACTTGTTCGATTATGGTGCAGCAGAAATTCAAGGTCTTGTTTCAGGGAAGGTCTTCAAGATTAATGAACACCGGCTGAAGCGGTTTCATGAGAGTTTCTATGCGAGTTGGATTGACATTTACGAGCTTGGCGAGCCATAATCCACTGGTTGAGGAGATGGAGATGTCGGGCCAACGACGTTAAAGAGAGGTGCTACTAGGAAGCAACCCTGCGAATAAAGGTTGTGTTTTTCTTTATTTATTTTCTTTTTCTTGCATTGCATCACTACTTTGTGCTTAGCTTTACTCGAGGACGAGTAAAAGTTTAATTGTGGGTTGGAGTCTTTATTGCATGTTAGGTAGTTAGAAAAAATAATGATAATAATAATAATAATAATAATAATAATAATAATAATAATAATAATAATAATAATAATAATAATAATAATAATAATAATAATAATAATAAAACCCATTTTTAAGCCTCAATTAAAAAAATGCCCAATTAAAAATCAAAAGGAATGAGAGAGAATTATAACTTGTATTGAATAATGTGGTGGAACTTGTTTAAATTTAAAAGGATCACATGACTCAAACTTGTACCCCTTGTACATGGCCTAAACCCTAGTTTACCCGATGAGTGAGAAAGAGCTGATTCCAGTCATACATCGCAGCCCAATAGTTAGGTTGATACATGTTGGGCCAGATGACTGAAGGTGCTAGAAGGTATGCACGTTAAGAGGTTCATTATTTCAGGCAGATAGAGGTATAGGCGATATCTTTTTCGAGAGTAGAGGCCAGGGTTTAGGAAACCAAGGGACAACTTGACCGAAAGTGGTGAAGTAGACAAGCAAACCAATTATGTAGTGTGTGTGTGTGTGTGTGTGTGTGTGTGTGTGTGTGTGTGTGTGTGTGTGTGTGTTATCCATCATATTTCACCAAACATAACTTGAGAATTCCCCTCACGACCAAGGTAAAAATTCACGATTCATCTGAGAACTGAGAGTTATTATGAGAGACACTCCACATATTCCACTATACAAAATGAGAGTGAGTGCGAGTTTCACCAAAGTGCATGAAATCTTACACAAGGGATCAAAGATCATTATTGGCTGGTATATACATGAAGGGTGGGTCTAAAACATGGGATCCATCTTGCCAATACAAGTTATCATCTTTGCTCGAGGACGATCAAATGTTTAAGTCTTGATTTGATAAGTCATTAATTGTACACATTTTATACCCTATACATATGTGATATTGCATCATTATATGTGTTAATATTCTACTTATATGGATAATAATCACAACTCGAATGTTGATACTACTAATGAGATATTTATGTGATTTTAGGTGTAATTTGAATGGAGCACAAGATGGAGATAATAATCAAGACCGGACCTGCTGATACAGTTTCAGTATTTCAGCCATAGCTCACAATATGGGTCTCCTCTATATATGTACTATATACCATTGAAAAGAAGTGAACAAGGCCCACAATTCATTCCATATCACCAGAGCCCAATTCTGAAGTCTACATATTCCAAATTGACCATCTTCAGGACAGATCTTTAATGCACTTTGCATTCACTCTTCATGCCTTTGCCATGCTCATTCACACTCTTTACATGGGGCTTCATTCATCCCTCACGATCACCTTTTGAGAGGCATTATAACCAGGTGCAAGGCATCTATTCTACTTACTTTGGAATTTCATCATTCTCTCTCTTGAAGTTGGGCAAGTCAAGCAAGCTTCACTCTTCCATCCGTGCTTCATTAATGGGTTCTATCATTATGTTCTTTTTTTTTTCTTTTCCATGTATTTCGAGTAAGCCCTTCGAGGCATAGTTAGTGTTTATGTTTTTGTGTTGTAACTTTTGAGACCATTAATAATGAATTTTATTTGAACGATTATTATTCTGTTTTCACTTACTTGTTATCTTTCATGCTCACTGAATTGTTTTAAGTTTATTTCGGTCAGTTCTATGTTCAATAGTAATTAACAAGGGCAACACAATTCCTATGGTTGCTTTGCTCAATAGCCTCCATTAGAATTTGAATAATAGCCAAGTGCAAATAACTCACAATAATCTAAATAGTTCTGAACAAGCTCATTGTTTGGAGGTTTTAATTTGTTTAAATAACCAATGATTTCTACTGAATTGGTTATGATATTCAAGTAGGTTATTGTTTTTATTTACGAGCTCATCTAAACTAAAATCCTATCTTTTTGTTTGAGTTATTTATCGGTTAGAGCTCATCTTACTACACTTGAGAGATTAATTCCAAATTCATTATTATAGTCATGGACAAAGTTACACACAAATGCACTACACAAAATTTTCACAAAACCACCACATCTCTTGATTTTTACTCTAAGTTTCCTCTTTACTTGTTACTTTCATTTTGTTGCAATCAACCAATCAACAACCCCCCCAATTGTGTGTCTTGTTTTAGGTCTTGTGTTTGGTTTTATTTAGGGTCTTGGATTCTCTTTATTTTAGTTTTCTATTTTTGTTGAGTCCACTTTCATTAGGGAAGTAATATTTTCACCTAGTTTAGTCTAAATAGCTTTATGTAGTTAGACCCCTACTTCCACTGTCTACTTTATTGTAGTTAATTCTAGGGTTATATATTTCTTTTGGTAAAGTATAAAATGACTATAAAATACCTTTTATCAATTCACTAATTCAAATTGCGTTTTACAAGACTTGGGTCTACGATCGCTTTACAAAGTCATAGCGATTCGTCGAGACTAAACAACCCAATTTCTTTCAATCAAACAACCTAACAAATTTGATCTAACAAGGTCTAATTACTCTCAAAATTACTCATAATAATCTTGATTTATTGGACTAAGCTCTAAAGACAAAACACAAGAATTTTGGTTGAAAAACCTTAAGAAGAACATAATAGGAGGCTGCACTTTATAAAGGAGGAAAGTGCAGCAAACTGATTTTGAAACTGGCCGTGGTCCAATCGAACGGACTGAAGGCAGAATCACGTTAGAGCGGAAGAACTGTGTTCTAAATAAAGCCAGAACGGAGACCGTCAGTTGAGAACGGAGCTTTTATGTTCTAAATGCACTAGAGAAAAACTGCGAAACTAATATTTTCTCTCTAGATTTAAGTTTAATTAATCAACCCAAAAACCCAAAACAAACTCAAAACTAAAGAAGAACTCCAACTCTTGAATGTCATAAATGAGGGTCTTGAAAGCTTGAAATGAGATGCAATTTTCTGATGACTTCTAATTCGATCGAGATAAAACTTTTGCACGTCGACTCGAACTTGATAAAACTTTTGTATGTCGACTTGAACTTGATAAAACATCCTGAACTTATACAAAGAAATCAAACAAGATTAGTAATTACAGAATAGTTTTAAATATCATCAAACCGATAACAATAACTATTTGTACGACAGATCAATGTGGCTCATCTTGTTGGGTTTCCACCATTCATAATGCAGCGGAAAAACAAAAACGAAACAAAATCGAATTCGAAACCCAAAAGAAGGATCCGTGAATTACAATTAAATAAAAAAAAAGTTCATAACTTTGTACCTTCGGATTACGCTTAATCCGTGATGATAAAAAATGAATTTGGTTGACGGTTTTCTTTGCCCGATCCAAACCGGTTTCCAAACCGATCCTTTGAATGATTCGCCTAATCGGTCGTCTCACAAACCGATTCTCCATATAAACCGATTCTCCAAACAAAAATCACGGTTTCAACCCAAATCACAAAGACGCCGCACTTCGCTTCGTCCTCTACCGGTATCCATGAACAACCCCTTTGAACGGATAAAGAACGATATATGATAGTATTCGTTATTCATTTCTCTCACAAAAAATAACAAAAGAATAATTTTCGGATTTTTCTCTCCTCTTTTTCTCACAAAAAGATGGACAAAAATATTATGCCCATTTTCTGATTTTGGGGTGTCTCTTGTGCCTATATAGTCCATAAGTTTCATATCCTATGTGCATGGTAACTATGTAACCATATATGCAACACACCTTATCATATAAGATGTAGGATTGGATGTGTCACTTGACTATGTAGCTCTCCATACAACTTATCACATAAGTTATGATTTTTCTGCGTACGTCTCATTAGTTGTTCTTTGTGTGTGACCCTGTAGGTTTACCTAATGTTGGCAATAATCACAATGGATTATAAATCATGAGCGGCCTCTAGCAAGACATCATGATTACCCAAATTAAGCAAATATATATGATTCGATCAAACCTAATTTATGTCCTGCATTATATCCTTTTGTTACACAATATCTATATCGTCCATGAGGCATGGTATGTGTCAACCTTATGTTGGTCGATACATATTTCTTGACACCGAATTTGATTGAACATGAAATGACATTAATAACTCCTTATTA
The DNA here is from genome assembly GCA_024447665.1 of Juncus inflexus. NCBI lineage: Eukaryota > Viridiplantae > Streptophyta > Magnoliopsida > Poales > Juncaceae > Juncus > Juncus inflexus. The sequence continues at coordinate 1,842,247 of JAJHPC010000003.1, forward strand.
ATTCACTTGAGCACGGCCGTGCGTTTCTTCAATCAAATCATCAAGAGGCCTAAAGATATCTCTCTCAATTTATGAGAGGAACAAATCCAATCTTAATTAAACTCTTTCCTCCGCACGATTCATTATATACCTAATTATAATCTTTATGATCGCCCGGTTAGAGACGATGTTAGACAATATTAAAGTATTAAATTTATCATGTAGGAAACTGAGATAATCTCAAGTCTAAGGATTACAGATACATTCTTTATTGAGAATAACTAATGACACGAACCATGTAGTATTCTCAAGGTGGGTCAATCCAGTATATGGTCTCTAACATATACTTACGTTAATGACTTAATAACTCTTATTCATGATCAGTAAAACGTGACCATCAGTCAACTAACATACTGATGTCCATTTATAGCTTATCATAAAGTATGTTTGTCTCACAAGCATCCTATGAATGATCAGGGACTGTTTAGAATATCATTCATAATACTTTATAGTTTTACTATCAAAGTCACATACTTTGATGATATAAAGCTGAATATCATATTCAAGGTTCATTTTAGTAATAAGAATAAAATAACCAATACGTATTTTTTATATAAAATATCTCTAAATAAACACAATGTTTGTTTAACATAATCCATACATCTAGGTCTCACATATATTGGCCTAGGGCATACTACTAACAATCTCCCACTTGCACTAGGCTGAATCTAACAAGTATCTAATACCCATCGACCAAGCATGACCCTCATGCTTTGCTTGAGAAAGTGGTTTAGTCAACGGATCAGCAACATTATCATCACCATCAACTCTGCATATCTTAATATCTCCTCTTGCAATGATCTCCCTGATCAAATGAAAACGTCGAAGTATGTGTTTGGTTCTCTGATGCGATCTTGGCTCCTTTGCCTGCGCGATTGCCCCATTGTTGTCACAATAAAGATCCACAGGATTTGCTATACTAGGAAGCACACCGAGTTCTTCAATGAACTTCTTCATCCAAACTGCTTCCTTAGCTGCTTCTGAAGCTGCTATGTACTCCGCTTTCTGTCATAGAATCCGCTACAGTGCCCTGTTTCGAACTTTTCCAGCTTATTGCACCTCCATTCAAACAAAACACATAACCAGATTGCGATCTAAAATCATAATTGTCGGTTTGAAAACTTGAGTCCGTGTAACCTGTTACAACTAGCTCACTTTCAAATTCTCCATAAACCAAGAATGAATCCTTAGTTCTTCTCAAGTACTTTAGAATATTCTTGACTGCTGTCCAGTGACTTTCACCGGGATCAGATTGATATCTGCTAGTTGCACTTAATGCATATGATACATCTGGTCTAGTACAAAGCATGGCATACATGATAGATCCAATAGCCGAAGCATACAGGATTTTATTCATGCGATTTCGTTCTTCCTGATTAGCAGGACGTTGAGTCTTACCCAATTTTATACCATGTGACATTGGTATAAAACCTCTTTTCGAATCATCCATTCGAAATCGTGTCAATACTTTGTCAATATAGGTACTTTGACTTAGACCTATGAGCCTTTTAGATATATCTCTATAGATCTTAATGCCGAGTATATAAGCGGCATCCCCTAGGTCCTTCATCGCAAAAGACTTTCCTAAAATTGTCTTAACATTTGTTAAAGTCGGAATGTCATTTCCAATGAGTAATATATCATCTACATAAAGTACTAGAAAAACTATTGTGCTCCCACTAACCCTCTTGTAAACACAAGGTTCATCTTCATTTTTGATAAAACCAAAACCTTTGATTACTTTATCAAAACGAAGATTCCAACTCCGAGATGCTTGCTTTAATCCGTAAATGGATCGCTGCAATTTGCATACCTTATCAGAATTCTTAGGATCAACAAAACCCTCGGGTTGTGTCATATACACATCCTCGAGTAAATTTGCCATATCTCATAGTCATAATATGCAGCTATGGCAAGCAGAATTCTAATCGATTTAAGCATTACAACTGGTGAGAAAGTTTTGTCATAGTCTATACCATGAGTTTGTCGGAAACCTTTCGCAACAAGTCTTGCTTTATAGGTATGCACATTTCCGTCCATGTCAGTTTTCTTTTTGAAAATTCATTTACACCCAATGGTCTTAGAACCTTCAGGTGAATCAATTAGGTTCCAAACTTGATTATCGTACATGGACTCAATCTCTGTTTTCATGGCTTCTAACCATTTATGAGAATCAGGATCCTTTATTGCTTCTTGGGAAGATGTGGGTTCATCATCTATGAGAGCCACATTTCTATCATCAGTCACGAGAAATCCATATCTCTTGGGTTCATGACGAACTCTACCAGATCTACGAGGAGTATCTTGTGTTTCAAGACCGGACTCGTCAACTCTTGAAGAGACTTGTGGATCTTCCAATAGCTGTTCATGGCTAATTAGTGGATCTTGAATTTCTTCAAGATGTACTTTATTCCCACTAGTTCCTTTAGAAATAAATTCTCTTTCCAAAAAGATACCATTTCGAGCAACAAACACTTTGTTCTCGGATGGGTTATAAAAGTAATATCCTTTAGTTTCTTTAGGATATCCCACAAATAAGCATTTATCAGATTTCGGTGTTAACTTGTCAGAAATTTGACGCTTCACATAAGCTTCACAACCCCAAATCTTTAGAAAAGACAATGTGGCACTCCTCCCAGTCCATATCTCATATGGAGTCTTTTGAACAGCTTTTGATGGAATTCTGTTTAGTCTGAACGCGGCAGTCTCAATGGAACAACCCCAAAAGGATATCAGAAGATCTGTTCGACTCATCATAGACCGAACCATATCTAGTAAAGTTCGGTTTCTCCTTTCCGAGACACCATTCCATTGAGGTGTTCCAGGACGAGTAAGTTGTGAAACTATTCCACAATCTTTAAGATGATTGTCAAACTCTAGGCTTAAATATTCGCCACCTCGATCTGATCGAAGTGCTTTTATTTTCTTACCTAGCTGGTTTTCTACTTCACTTTTGTAAATTTTGAACAATTCAAAGATTCGGATTTATGTTTCATTTAGTAAACATATCCATATCTACTTAAGTAACGAAGTATCGAAAACCACCTCTAGCTGGTGTGCTCATTGGTCAGCATACATCTGTATGTATGAGATCCAATAACTCACTTGCCCTCTCACCTCTCTTTGTGAAAGGAGCCTTTGTCATCTTACCTAATAAACAAGATTCGCACGTCTCAAATGATTCTAAATCAAATGAGTCTAAAAGTCTATATTGGTGGAGTTTAGAAATGCGTTTCTCATTTATGTGTCCTAAACGACAATGCCAGAAATATGTCGGATTCAAATCATTAGATTTAAATCTCTTTGTATTAATGCTATAGATAGACTTGTAATGTTCATGATCAAGATTTAAAACATAAAGACCATTTTCTAATTGACCATTCGCATAGAAAATATTTTCTTTACTTATGGTAAAGTTATTATTCTCAATAACAAACTTAAAACCATCCAAAACCAATCTCGACACAGATACAACATTCCTGTTCACAGCAGGTACATAGTAGCAATTATTTAAATTTATTACAAGTCCAGAAGGTAAAGATAATAAATAAATGCCCACGGCTAATGCAGCAACTCTTGCTCCATTTCCCACCCGCAGGTCCACTTCACCTTTCGCTAATCTTCTACTCCTTTGCAGCCCCTGCACATTATTACGAATGTGAGTACCGCATCCGGTATCTAATACCCAAGATGAAGAAGTAGATAAATTAATTTCAATAATATTAATACCTGAAGTAGTAGTCTCACTACTCTTCTTCTTCTTCTTTTGATCCTCCTAGTATGCCTGGCAATTTCTTTTCCAATGGCCTGGTTTGTTGCAGAAGAAACAAACACCCTCCTTGGGTTTCTTGTTCTTAGGTTCGGACAACATCTTGCCCTTACCTTTTTCTTTGACTTCGCCCTTGAATTTTCTCTTTTGACCCTTGCCTTTCTGAATCAAGAGAACATCATTGACAACATTTATCTTCATAGTCTCCTCGAAGTTTTTCAGCATGCCGTGCAACTCGGTGATGCTCTTGTCCATGTTATGCATATTATAGTTCATTATAAATGGCTTGAAATTCGGAGGAAGAGACCTAAGGATCAAATCGGTAGCCATCTCATTGCCGACCTTTGCCCCTAGTTTCTCAAGTTGATCAAGGTACCCTTTCATTTTCAGAATATGAGCACTCACTGAGGAGTTGGGAACCATCTGACAACTTGCTAATGCACAATGTGCATTATACCTCTCATTTCTAGCTTGCTCTTGGAACATTTCCTTGAGCTGTGCCAACATTGGAAATGCCTCTAAATTTTCAAACTGCTTTTAAAGATCGGCATCCATGGTGGCTAACATGAGACATGTCACATCATTAGAGTCGCTTTTATGCTTGGCATTAGTGTTTATCACTTCTTGATCAGTATCATCAGCAGGCTGGTTAGGAATGGGCCTTTCAAGGACATAGTTCTTCCTTTCTTGTTTGAGAACAATTCTCAAATTCCGATGCCAGTCAAGGAAGTTTTTCCCATTGAGCTTGTCCTTCTCAAGGACGGATCGCAATGTTAAAGTTGATGTGTTGTTTGTTGCCATTTTCTACACAGAATTAAATGCAGGTTTATATTAATATGTGATTTGAGATATTTTAATATAATTTTAACTCCCACTATTTTATTCAAATCAATAACCCTCAAATGTATTGATTCGGAAATTTTAACTTTAAATTTCATAGTGGGCCAAGATCCATATTTCATCAAGTTCCAAGTGAGCTTTGGCTCATCGCCTTGAACCTAATTATTTAGGTAGGAACGTTTCCAATTGTATCTCATACAACTCTCGTTTAATGCATAGGATGAGCATCATATGGTCGGCGTATGCATCCTATCATATGCCCCGAACCCAAGTCTGACTTGATAGTTCAGTTGAATCTAACCATGTCTAAATATCGAGAATCACCATTTCTCGCTTCTTATCACCCTAAGATTATGCTAATTCACTATGCTTTGGCATACCAAAATTTTGCATGATCGAGGGGATAATAAGTATATGGGAGGCATTTCTATGATTCAATATTATATGAGGGATTGTTATGTTTAATCTTTTGTTTTGTTTTTTTTATTTTATCATGTATTTCATCACAGAACATCACATGCACAGATAAAATAAATATGATATAATATAACATGGCCTTGATGATCTAAATGAGCCAATCGTTAAGATCATTTCCTAAGATACATTCAACCACAAGGCATCGATGAACTCCTTCATCTCCATGATGTGTATGAGGTGGACGGTGAACTCCTTCATCTCCATGATGTTTATGAGGTGGATGGTGAACTCTATCATCTCCATGATGTGTATGATCGTGGTAGTTATATTATATATAAAATGAACGGAACCATGCCCGTCACAATTAACCATCAAAATAAATTACATCACATCAATCAAGAACGGAACCATGCCCATTTTTACATACATACATATATTACACACATCACATCATCACACACAAATCACAATCATTCAACACATATCTAATAGGCCATGTTATATGCATTATGTTGTACTTTAAACCATTTTACGAAATATGTATAAGGCGTTGCGAATATGAAATTTGGGGTGTACGATTAATCTATGCGTGAGTGCGGGGTTCGGGGGCGCGGCCCCGAAAAAATGGCAGCGCCCCTGAAGAAATTTTATTTTATATAGTGCCGAAACTCAAAATTTCTTTAAAAAAATTTGATGTGTTGAATACATCTTTTCGAAATTTATTTAGTGTATCATATACGTAGTTTCGCACCTTTTCATAAAATTTAGACACCCATCCGAAGGTTATGATACATCACATGCATCCCTTCATGACATACCCAAGGCACCCTTTCAATCATGTCGCAACCTTTCATAATCAAGATACATCACATGCACCCTTTCATGAAGTCGCATCCTTTCATGAAATCGCAACCTTTCATGATCAAGATACATCACATGCACCCTTTCATGAAGTCGCATGCTTTCATGAATTCGCAACCTTTCATGATCAAGATACATCACATGCACCATTTCATGAAGTCGCATCCTTTCATGAAGTCGCATCCGTTCATGATCAAGATACATCACATGCACCCTTTTATGAAGTCGCATCCTTTCATGAAATCGCAACCGTTCATGTTCAAGATATATCACATGCACCCTTTCATGAAGTCGCACCCTTTCATGAAATTGCAACCGTTCATGACCAAAATTCAAAAAATTGAAAAACAACGCCTCAAAATCAAAAGAAATATTTCGAAAATGGTTTATCCGTCTTAATTTAATTGGAATTCACTTGGCTCTGATACCACTGTTGGGTTTCTACCATTCATAATGCAGCGGAAAAACAAAAACGAAACAAAATCGAATTCGAAACCCAAAAGAAGGATCCGTGAATTACAATTAAATCAAAGAAAAGTTCATAACTTTGTACCTTCGAATTACGCTTAATCCGTGATGATCAAAAACGAATTTGGTTGACGGTTTTCTTTGCCCGATCCAAACCGGTTTCCAAACCGATCCTTCGAATGATTTGCCTAATCGGTCGTCTCACAAACCGATTCTCCAAATAAACCGATTCTCCAAACAAAAATCACGGTTTCAACCCAAATCACAAAGACGCCGCACTTCGCTTCGTCCTCTACCGGTATCCACACGAACAACCCCTTTGAACGGATAAAGAATGATATATGATAGTATTCGTTCTTCATTTCTCTCACAAAAAATAACAAAAGAATAATTTTCGGATTTTTCTCTCCTCTTTTTCTCACAAAAAGATGGACGAAAATATTATGCCCATTTTCTGATTTTGGGGTGTCTCTTGTGCCTATATAGTCCATAAGTTTCAAATCCTATGTGCATGGTAACTATGTAACCATATATGCAACACACCTTATCATATAAGATGTAGGATTGGATGTGTCACTTGACTATGTAGCTCTCCATACAACTTATCACATAAGTTATGATTTTTCTGTGTACGTTTCATTAGTTGTTCTTTGTGTGTGACCCTGTAGGTTTGCTTAATGTTGGCAATAATCACAATGGATTATAAATCATAAGCGGCCTCTAGCAAGACATCATGATTACCCAACTTAAGCAAGTATAGATGATTCGAGCAAACCTAATTTATGTCATGCATTATATCCTTGTGTTACACGATATCTATATCGTCCATAACGCATGGTATGTGTCAACCTTATGTTGGTCGATACATATACCTTGACACCGAATTTGATTGAACATGAAATGACATTAATAACTCCTTATTAATTCACTTAAGCACGGCCGCGCGTTTCTTCAATCAAATCATCAAGAGGCCTAAAGATATCTCTCTCAATTTATGAGAGGAACAAATCCTATCGTAATTAAACTCTTTCCTCCGCACGATTCATTATATACCTAATTATAATTTCTATGATCACCCGGTTAAAGACGATGTTAGACTATATTAAAGTACAAAATTTATCATGTAGGAAACTGAGATAATCTCAAGTCTAAGGATTACAGATACATTCTTTACTGAGAATAACTAATGACACGAACCATGTAGTATTCTCAAGGTGGGTCAATCCAGTATATGGTCTCTAACATATACTTACGTTAATGACTTAATAACTCTTATTCATGATCAGTAAAACGTGACCATCAGTCAACTAACATACTGATGTCCATTTATAGCTTATCATAAAGTATGTTTGTCTCACAAACATCCTATGAATGATCAGGGACGGTTTAGAATATAGTTCATAATACTTTATAGTTGTACTATCAAAGTCACATACTTTAATGATATAAAGCTGAATAACATATTCAAGGTCATTTTAGTAATAAGAATAAAATAACCAATACGCATTTTTTATATAAAATATCTCTAAATAAATACAATGTTTGTTTAACATAATCCATACATCTAGGTCTCAAATATATTGGCCTAGGGCATACTACTAAGACATCTTACTATTCAGGGTGATGAACTCTACTACGTCGTCAATGGTAATTCCAAAAACTTTAATTGGGGAAGTAATATTTTCAGCTAGTTTTGCCTAAATAACTCTATGTGGTTAGACCCCTACTTCCACTGTCTACTTTATTGTAGTTAAGTATAGGGTTATATATTTCTTTTGGTAAAGTGTAAAATGACTGTAAAATACCTTTTATCAATTCACTAATTCAAATTGCGTTTTACAAGACTTTGGTCTACGATCGCTTTACAATGTCGTAGCGATTCGTTGAGACTAAACAACCCAATTTCTTTCAATCAAACAACCTAACAAATTTGATCTAACACGGTCTAATTACTTTCAAAATTACTCATAATAATCTTGATTTATTGGACTAAGCTCTAAAGAGAAAACACAAGAATTTTGCTTGAAAAACCTTAAGAGGAACATAATAGGAGGCTGCACTTTATAAAGGAGGAAAGTGCAGCAAACTGATTTTGAAACAGGCCGTGGTCCAATCGAACGGACTGAAGGCAGAATCAAGTTAGAGCGGAAGAACTGTGTTCTAAATAAAGCCAGAACGGAGACGGTCAGTTGAGAACGGAGCTTTTATGTTCTGAATGGACTAGAGAAAAACTGTTGAAACTAATATTTTCTCTCTAGATTTAAGTTTAATTAATCAACCCAAAAACCCAAAACAAACTCAAAACTAAAGAAGAACTCCAACTCTTGAATGTCATAAATGAGGGTCTTGAAAGCTTGAAATGAGATGCAATTTTCTGACGACTTCTAATTCGATCGAGATAAAACTTTTGCACGTCGACTCGAACTTGATAAAACTTCCTGAACTTATACAAAGAAATCAAACAAGATTAGTAATTACAGAATAGTTTTAAATATCATTAAACCGATAACAATAACTATTTGTACGACAGATCAATGTGGCTCATCTTACTATTCAGGGTGATGAACTCTAGAACGTCATCAATGGTAATTCCAAGAAACTTTAATGTAAACAACACCTTTCAAACGCTCTGCGTTGCGTGATGTTGCGTGGTTGCATCAGCATTCGCTCTGATCTACTTTCCGTGTGTAGGTTGTAATGACACAAAGATTGTTAGCATAGAGTGAAAATAATGTACAGAAAGAAACAAAACTCTTATAACTCATGAATCAGTTCCAACCCAGCGAGTTCGATGGGTTCATGCGAATATTTAGTCCAAAGAATATTTGATCCAAATAATATCTAGTCCGCAAGAATATCTTTCCTTGGTGCATGTGCCCATTCGACGAGTTCATTACAGAGTTATTTCCATCCCCTCGTCAGTTCTCTCACAAAAAGAAGAAGGCATTGTTACACACTTGAACACTCTGTTTTTTAATTTATTATGAACACCCTCCTGTATAAGGTTGAACATGCGTATTTGGGGGAATTTATGGGGCAATTGAGGCAGTGGAAACGAAGAGACTTCTCGGTATTTTAACAATTGCATGAGTGGAAGCGCTGAAAGGCAAACATGTGATACAAATTCGGTTTCTCTCTCCTCATAGTCGCAGGTGAATCAGTTTTTTAGGTCAAAATATTCAAACCAATTCAATATCTGATTGACAAGTCCAATCGATTGTATTATCCATCACATCAACATTCCTTACATTTCAATCGAGGGAAAATGATTTGACTAGGCAGGACGTCAAATCTACACGAGTCCCAAGGACCACTCTCTCACTACCTACCACTCGCCCGGTAACTTAATAGTCAAATTTGTCTACCCACATGTGGCCCACACTGGAAACATAATGCAATAACACGCCCATCCATGTAGCCTATCCACATCAACGTCAGGTCATCGTGACATTGTGGGGCATTATTCGGGCCACCTGATATATACTCTAACATATATAAAATCAATTAAATAAGATGAATATATCTAACTATATAACTTATGATAAGAAATAAATATTTTGCATCAATATATTCTATAATAACAAATTTGTAGTGCCTCCTGTATCAAAATCGGATATCTGTATATATAAATAATAAATATATAAAATATAATTAGTAAAATAATATATAAAATTGTTGTATCCATAACCTTGATTTTATTTTAGATTTATCGTATCGCCGTATTCGTATATTATCAGACATGATACCTGTATCCGTATGCGTGTAACATAGTCCATTGATATCAAAATTGACACATGTAAATATCTTAATCCAATGGATAAGAGTTATTTGGAGGCTAAGTCACGAGCTAAAAATAACCATTTAAATTGGCATATATAAAGATCAAACAGACACATGTAAATATATTAATCCAATAGATAAGAATCATTTGAATGTTAATTCAAGGGTTAAAAAGAATGAGGTGACGTGAAGCTTTATTTTGACAAGAAAATGTTTAGAATTAAGTGTTGGGAAATCCACAGTCATGTACGTTACATGCATAGCGGAACCTATGGATTTAACCCGTCCTAGGATCTACGTTAAGGGAATAAAAGTATGAGATTAACCATTAAAATTTATAACTCGGATCTTCTTGATCCGCGAGATGAAGAACGGATGTAGGTCTGAACTTTTCTGACTTCCAACTTTCTCATTCCTGAATCCCGACTCGCGACCTCCTTGCTTCTCCTAGGGATGAAGATCGATCGCTCGCAAGTTCTCAATATAGAGAACCTCTACTCGTATCCACGCGAACTTCAGACGTACGGAATAACCGGACTTGGCTAGACAAGTCCGGAAATACTTTTCGAAAATCTCTCAAAACTTTCTCTCTCTTTTCTATGTAATAGACGGCTTCTAAGGCTTCAGAATTGTGTGTCAAATAGAAGGGGGCTACCCCTTTATTTATACTAGAGAGAGGGGTGAAAGAATGACAACTTTCGTTAAGGAAACAAATCCTGCCAACCGTGTGGACAATAATTCCTACTTCAAACGGACCATCGTTTCCATATAAACGATGCTTGTCCACCAAGCAAATGAGCACATACCATATGTATTCCGTTCGAATGCTTGAACAGTAATTCCTGCATGTGAACAATCAAATATCCAATATTTGATTTATTCTTTCGCCCATTTATACATCACATGTATAGTTGTTATTGAGGTATTTTCATCCTGTATGAATGGAGTTCATTGTGTGACCGTGTAGGTTCCATTTAACGCTGGCAACGATCTTCTAAAGATCGTAAGTCATGAGTGACCTCTAGACTGATGTCATGACTAACCATGTTAAATGAAATTATCAGCGATCATAAACCTATCTGAATAGACATTTGCTTATTCCTTTTGTTCTACGATATATGTCTCGATCACAAGGCACGGGTAATATGTCATCTTTGAGTTTGATCAAAGTCTCTTTCCTGATCGTGAATTAGACTGAGTAAATACAAAATGATATTAACAACACATGTTAATCCATTTTGAGCATGACCATGCATTTTCTTCAGTCCTAGTTCATCAGGGGGCCCAGAGATATCTTCCTCTTATCAAGCGGAACAAGTCCCATCTTGGTCACTCACATCCTCGTCATGATTCAGTGCATACCTAATGACGACCTTAATAATCATCCCGTTACGGATGACGTAGGATCATATTGTATTCAGTTCCACATGCAGGAATCCATGGTGACCTCAGGTCGTAGGAACAAGCACATTATTCATATGAGAATCTCTAATGACATATACCATGTATATTCTCATAGTGTGGTCAGTCCAGCACGTGTTCTCTAACACGAAACTATATTCCAAACTTGACATCCCTATGTCCATGATCAACAGAACATGATCATCTGGTCTGCGAATATACTAGTGTAGATATGTAGCTTCTTACTTGAAGTATGTTTATCTCTATAAACATCCCACATATCAGTAGGGACGGTTTAGAATATCATTCGTTGGTTCACAGTTCTACTATCAAAATCACTTATTATGATGTCGTGAACCCGAAGTGACATTCATGGTTGATATAAAAAATTTACATTCACAACCCATACACACAGATATATAAGAAACAACCTTTACTGAATAAATAATAATATCATAATAGATAATCCATTTCCTAGCACTAATCCTACAGCCTCCCACTTGCACTAGGCCAACTCTAAGCATCTTATGCCGATAGACCTAACATAACCCTCATGCTTCACTTGGGGGAGTGGTTTAGTTAATGGATCGGCGACATCGTCGTCCCATGGCACTCTGCACATTTTAACATCACCCATTTGTATGATCTCTCTGATTAGATGGAAGCGTCACAGTATGTGCTTGGACTTTTGGTGAGATCTCGGTTCCTTTGCTTGTGCGATCGCTAGTTCCGAGATGCCCGGAACTACTCTTAGCTCCTCCAAAAAGTTCTTTATCTAAACAGCTTCTTTAGCCGCTTCTACAGCAGCTATATACTCTGCTTCCGTTGAAGAATTTGCTACAGTACATTGCTTGGATCTCTTCCATGTCACTGCGCCTCTATTTAGGCAAAATAAATAACTTGATTGCGATCTAAGTTCGTCTGAGTCTGTTTGGAAGCTTGCGTCGGTGAAACCCTTTACAACGAGCTCGTCTTCCATACCTCCATAGACTAGGAACAGGTCCTTAGTTCTTCGTAAGTACTTAAAGATTCTTTTAACAGCTATCCAGTGACTTTCACCTAGATTAGACTGAAACCTGCTTGTTGTGCTCAATGGGTATGACACATCTGCTCTAGTACATATCATGACATACATGATAAATCCTATAGCCGAAGCATATGGGATCTTATTCATGCATCTTCGCTCCTGCTCCCTTGTAGGACACTGTGTCTTACTCAGAGAAACACCATGTGACAAGGGAAAAAAATCCTTTCTTGGATACTTGCATTATGAACCATTTCATGACCTTGTCTATGTATGTACTTTGAATCAGACATATAAGCCTTCTAGATCTATCTCTATAGATCCTGATTCCTAGCACGTAGGAGGCTTCTCCTAGGTCTTTCATCGAGAAATTATCTCCCAACCATTTCTTGACGTTCGATAATGTTGGGACATCATTTCCCATGAGTAATATGTCATCTACGTAAAGTATCAGGAATACTACCGTGCTCCCACTGAACTTCATGTAAACACAAGACTCACCTTCACTTTTGGTAAAATCAAAACTTTTGATGACTTCATGAAAACGAAGGTTCCAACTTCGAAACGCTTGCTTCAATCCATAGATGGATTTCTGAAGCTTGCAAACCTTACCATGATTCTTAGGATCGACAAAACCCTCGGGTTGCATCATATGCACGTCCTCGATCAGATTTCCATTTAGGAAAGCTATTTTGTCATTCATTTGCCATATTTCATAGTCATAGTACGCTGCTATGGCTAACAAAATTCTGATAGATTTAAGCATAGCTACAGATGAGAAAGTTTCGTCATAGTCAATACCATGAACTTGTTTGAAACCTTTCGCTACAAGCCTTGCTTTGTAGGTTTGTACCTTTCCATCCATGTCAGTCTTTTTCTTAAAGACCCACTTACATCCGATGGTCTTCAAGCCTTCGGATGGATCAATCAAGTTCCAAACTTGATTGTCTTGCATGGATTGCATCTCGGCTCTCATGGCCTCTAACCATTTCTGAGAGTCAGGACTCTTCATAGTATCTTGGTAGGACATTGGTTCATCATCTATGAATGTCACATCATCATCATTAGACACGAGAAATCCGTATCTCTCGGGCTCATGACGAATCTTACTAGATCTACGTTGAGTCTGTTGTGTTTCAAGCTCACCAACTCCTTGAGAGCTTCTTTGTTCCTCCATCATGGGTTCTGCATCTATAGGTGGGTCTCGAATTTCTTCGAGTTGTACTTTGCTCCCATTGCTTCTCATAGAGACAGACTCTCTTTCCAAGAAGGCTTCGTTGCGAGCAACAAACACTTTGTTCTCCGATAGGTGGTAAAAGTAATATCCTTTGGTTTCCTTAGGATATCCCACAAACAGGCACTTATCAAGATTTGGGTCCGAGTTTATTGGGAAACTGTCGTTTGACATAAGTCTTACATCCCCAAATTTTAAGAAAAGACAACTTGAGGTTTTTCCCCGTCCACATCTCATATGGCGTCTTTTGAACCGCTTTGGATGGAATACTGTTCAGTATGAATGCAGCAGTCTCAAAAGCGTAACCCCAGAAAGACATTGAAAGACTCGTTTGACTCATCATCGATTGCCATATCCAATAAGGTTCGATTCCTCCTTTCGGACACTCCATTCCACTGAGGAGTTCCTGGAGGAGTCAGTTGTGAAACTATTCCACATTCTCTGAGATGATCCTCAAATTCTTGACTCAGATATTCGCCTCGTCAATCAGATCGAAGTGCTTTAATCTTCTTGCCAAGTTGATTTTGTACTTCATTCTTAAATTCTTTTAACACTTCAAAGGATTCAGACTTGTGCTTCATTAGGTAGACATAACCATATCTACTGAAGTCGTCCATGAAAGTTATGAAGTACCGATATCCACCTCTAGCCGGCGTACTCAATGGTCCACATACATCAGTATGTATGAGTTCTAATAAGTCATTGACCCTTTCACCAAATTTTGTGAAGGGTTTCTTAGTCATCTTGCTAAGTAAACAAGACTCGCACGTCTCAAATGCTTCCAATTCAAATGAGTCTAAAAGTCCATGAGAGTGGAGTTTAGAAATACGTTTCTCATTTATATGGCCTAAGCGACAGTGCCAGAGGTATGTCGTATTTGAGTCATTTGGTTTAAATCATTTAGTGTTAATGTTATATATGGACTTATAATTCCCTTTCTTAAGATCTAGCACGTAAAGACCTCTTTCTATTAGAACATTTCCATAGAATAGATTATCCTTTAAGTAGAACAATTATTATTCTCAATAACAAATTTATAACCATCCAAAGCTAGACTAGAAATAGAAATAATATTTCTGCTCATAGCAGGTACAAAATAACAATTATTAAGTACTAATACAAGTCCACTAGGCAAAGTCAATAAATAAGTACCTACGGCTAATGCAGTAACTCTTGCTCCATTTTCCACACGCAGTTCGACTTGGCCCTTAGCTAATATTCTACTCCTTTGTAGTCCCTGCACATCATTACAAATGTGAGTACCACATCCGGTATCCAATATCCAAGATTTAGGAGTAAGTGAATTAGTTTCAATAACAAAAATACCTGAAGCGGTAGTCACATTACCCTTCTTGATTTCGTCCTGATAGAGTTTGCAGTTTCTCTTCCAATGGCCAACCTTGTTGCAATGGAAGCAAACTCCCTCCTTGTCTTTCTTGATCTTAGGTCTAGGCAAGAGCTTGTCTTTACCCTTGCACTTGTTCCCGGTCTTCTTACCCTTCTTCTTGTGAACCATTAGGACATCTTTGACAACATTTGTCTTCATCTCCTCCTGTGCGTTCTTAAGCATCCCATGCAACTCGATGATGGATTTCTCCATCTGATGCATATTATAGTTCATGATGAATTGCTTAAAACTAGAAGGTAACAACCCTTGTGGCTCCCTGTTCTGGTTCCTCTGAGTAAGCATCTTCTATGACATACAGTTTATTGTCAACCTTGAGAAAAATTCTCAGGTTTCTAAACCAGTCAAGGAAGTTAGACCAATTGAGCTTATCCTTCTCAAGGATAGATCTCAAATTCAACCCAGTTGAATTATTATTTGTCATTATTCTACAAGTGCCATTATTATTTATTCATAGGAGTTGTTTTGTTTTGTTGTATTCTGTTAAATGTGTCCCCCAATCACTGTCCGCCACGTGTCCTGATAAAAAAACAGACGCAATTAATCCACCACGTGTCGATATATCATTGGTCCCGTACAATCCTTAGTTCTGCAAAACGTGCCTTCTGAGGAGACAGCATGCCACATGGCGCTGTGTAAGTGGAGAAGAAACAATTCTCGTACTGACCCCCGTCAAATGCATCAGCCATGTTCCCCAATTGCTAGCTGCCATGTGTTAGTTTGTGACTCGAGGAAAAATAAACTTCTACGCCACATGTCTCTGCCTGATTGGATGGGGAAAAATTATGAGGAATTTAAGAAGGAGAAGCAGGGTCACATGGCTCATTCGGATTGGTTGAGAAGCGATTGGACTTGGTCAAAGGTTGACCTTGACCAAGGTTGACCGGATTTTGTATCGCATTTTCTAGGAGTTTTAGAAAGTCATTTTTCGCGAGGTTTGCACTGTTGGATTCATATCATCGCGCTCTTCGATTTGGTATCTAGTTTGACCTCTTTTGGGACAGTTGACTTTCGTCTTTTTATAAATTTTTAGGTTTTCGCTTGGACGGTTGGTGGGTAAGGATTGTAAGAGAATTGGAGAGGCATGTGTAGGGTTTTCGCGGAGATTTGTCGACAATTCGGCCATCCTTGGCCCATGATTTGCAGACCGGCTCTTTATTTGGAGTTGACTTTTCTCAAAGTCATCCAAATATCCCTTTCTTGATCTTTTTACCTGAAAAATCACTCAAAAGTCAAAAGTGTATTCAAAGTTTCAAAAATAATTTTTATTAATTTTAAATTTTTTGCCAATATTTTATGTGATTTAATGTTGAATTTTATATGATAAAAACCCTAAAAATGTGTATAAAAATACACATTACAAATCTCACCACCCTTAAACCAAGCTTGCCCTCAAGCGTAAAATTTAAATCAAGTTATAGGATTTTTTAGAATCAGATCAAATTCATTTGAAAAGAAATTAAATTATTGCCATATTATTAACCGGTTATTATAATAATACATGAATGTCGTTGAATGTCCATTAATAATTTATAAATCTCAAGGTCGTTTCAACTCGTCAATCTTTTATCCCAATTATCCATTTTCCATAAACTAGTGCCCTAAGAAAAATTTTCTACTTTAGCACCCTAATTCTCGAATAAAAGCTTCAGCTAAAATTTATTTCGCCCTTTTAAACAGATTGAAAGTTCACACATCCAATCCTAAGTACAAATTTGTGTCTGATGACACTAAAACGCATTTATTTATTTATTAAAAAGTATATACATATATATAATTATTATATATATATATATATATATATATATATATATATATATATATATATATATATATATATATATATATATATATATATATTTTACATTCATATTTTTTATTTTATTATTACTTTTTCTTTATATATATTTTTCTAGGATCGCAAAGCGTCACGCCGTAACCGAGGTGACGGATACGAAAATAGGAAGCGACGCGACAAACTCGAAGCGGCCGGGATGTTCTGAGGAACATCAAAACCAATGCGCGGCAGGGACGTTCTGAGGAACATCAAATCCGAAGGGGCAGGGACAGACCGAATGTCACGGACCTCATCTGCCGCCTCCCAAAAGACGAGCTGGAGGGGGGAAGCAGACACGGCAAGGCCTGCGGCGGTTGGTCGCATGATGTGCGAGGAGCCCGCCGAGGCAAACAAGCCGAAGACGCCTAACTCGCCGCCACGAGCCATTCCATGCGTAGCCGGGCCATTCGGGCCGTAAAGCTGCCTACGGGACGATCGGAGCTTAGGCCACAGCAGCAGGAGCCCGCCGTACACAAAATTAGGATCGCAATAGGTCACACCGTATCCGACGTGACAGGGACAAAAACCGGAAGCAACGCAACAAACCGAAAGGGACGGAGAGGGGCATCAAACCCGAAGCGACAGGGACGATCCGACAAACATAAAATCCGAAGCGACAGGGATTTTCCGAGGAACAACATACCGAAAGGGACGGGGGGGGGCATCAATTCCGAAGGGGCAGGAACGAACCAAGAGGGACAACGTAACCCACGAAAAAGCAACAGGACAATATGTAGGAACATCGACCATCCCGGGTGTATGGTATTAGACCAAGGTCGACGATAAAGCACAGCTTATAAGAGACCAACAGAAGTAACCCAATATTTTCGAAAGCTGCACAACCCCAGGGACATATATCTGAATAGGCATAGTGCCACGAGCAACCCCTGGGGAGGAAAAGGTCATGCGTTACTACATGTTTGCCCACTCATTTTCTGAAATTCGCTCGAGCATACACCTCCCCATATAATTAGTAGGGAGCCTACACCCTCCCTACTATATATCTGAATAGGCATAACCCCCCCCCCACACACACACAGCCACCCCTGGGGATGAAAGGTCATACGTTACTACCTATTTTCCCAGCTTGGGCTCGGCCCCAAAAATGACCATCGTTTTCGAAAAACGATGGGACGACCGACCATCGTTCTGGACCGAACATCATTTCAGAAAGACGATGGGATGTCCGAGCATTCATTCATTGACCGACTCCCGTTTAAAGCGTACGACTAACATCGTCCTGCCATATCCGACCTGTTTTACCAAGCGTAGGCCGTCCGCCCAAAAACAACCCCCGTTTTTTGAAAAATGATGGGACATCGACCATCGTTCAGAACCGACCAACATTTTTGACAAGCGATTGGATGCCACAGCATCCGTTCACGGACGAAATACCGTTTAAAGCTATTACCATCATCGCTCTACCCAGTCCGACCCGTTTTACCAAGAGTAGGGCGACGGCCCAAAAACGACCATTATATTAGAAAAACGATGGACGCCCGAACGCAGTTTTAGACAACCGATGGGGCGCCTGCGCTTTCGTTCGCAGACCGTCCATCGTTTAAAGCCTATGACATTATCGTTCAGCGCAATCAGACCCGTTCTACCAAGCGTAGGGCGACGGCCCAGAAAGGACCCTCGTTTTTCACAAACGGTGGGAGGCCTGACCACCGTTACGGACCAACCACCCAATAAGACGAACGACGGGACACCAGAGAATCGCTCTTGGACGGATCACCGATACAGGCATAAGCTGCCATCGTCTATTCCCATCCAACCCATTATTCCAAGAGTAGGGCAGCGGCCGAAAACGACCATCGTTTTGGACAAACGGTGCGTCGCCAAGAGCACCGTTTTTGACCGACCACCGTGTCAGACAAACAACCGACGAACAATGCACCGTTTCTGAGCATGACGCACCGTTCCCGATGACGACACGAGCTTTACCGAATCGGCAGCCAATTGTGAGGTGCCTAGGCAACGGAGGAATTACGGGTCGGTCATCATACGGACGAACGATGCACATTTCTTTCGAAAATTGCTTCCGAACAACAAACGGGACCGCGTCCAAAATTGAGAGGAAAAACGGGGGAGCCACGTTCCAGGGATGGGACTACTAGGCATCGGAATCTAGAAAGCAGGATTGCGGCAGATGCGGCCCCATGGCCACGGCCGACGGCCAAGGCCAAGACCATTTATATATAATAGGGACGGGACCAGCCTCATTTTCCAGCTCAAGCACCTAGGGACATATATCTGAATAGGCACATTGCTGCGAGCCACCCCGGGGGAGGAAAAGGTCACGCGTTACAACATGTTTCGCACCTCATTTTCTGAAATTCGCTCGAGCATACACCTCCCCATATAATTGGTAAGGAGCCTACACCCTCCCTACTATATATCTGAATAGCCATAGTACCACTAGCCACCCATGGGGATGAAAGGGTCACGCGTTACTACATGTTTCTGAAATTCGCTCGAGCATACACCTCCCCATATAATTAGTAGCGAGCCTCCACCCTCCCTACTATATATCTGAAAAGGCATAACCCCCCCAGCCACCCCTGGGATGAATGGTCATGCTTTACTACATGTTTTCCCACCATGGGCGCGGCCCCAAAAGCGACCATCCTTTTTGGAAAACGATGGGGCGACCGACCATCGGTCGGGACCGAACACCATTTTGGACAAACGATGAGGCCCCCGGGCACTCATTCATTGACCGACCACCGTTCCAACCCTACGCCAACATCATACGGCCATATCCAACCCGTCCTACGAAGCGTAGGGCGACGGCCCTAAAACGATGGACGTCTGACGGCCGTTTTAGACAACCGACGGGGGGCCCGAGCATTAGTTCACGAACCGGCCCCCGCTTAAGCCATATGCCAATATCGTCCAGCCAGATCCGAACCGTTTGGCCATGCTTATGACGACGGCCCAAAAACGACCATCATTTCTGACATGACCGCCCCTCAGTTTCTGAAATTCACTCGAGCATACACCTCCCCATATAATTAGTAGGGAGCCTACACCCTCCCTACTATATATCTGAATAGGCATAACCCCCCAAGCCACCCCTGGGGATGAAAGGTCATACGTTACTACATGTTTTCCAACCATGGGCACGGCCCCAAAAATGACCATCATTTTTGGAAAATGATGGGCCGACCGACCATCAGTCGGGACCGAACACCGTTT